>JAROOI010000030.1:987500-1020000 GCA_030578255.1 Tiaroga cobitis | reverse complement strand
CTAATCGTTCTTCTTTCTTTCTTTCTTTCTTTCTTTCTTTCTTTCTTTCTTTCTTTCTTTTTCTTTCTTTCTTTCTAACTAATCTTTCTTCTTTCTTTCTTTCTTTCTTTCTTTCTTTCTAACTAATCTTTCTTCTTTCTTTCTTTCTTTCTTTCTTTCTAACTAATCTTTCTTCTTTCTTTCTTTCTAACTAATCTTTCTTCTTTCTTTCTTTCTCTCTTTCTAACTAATCTTTCTTTCTTTCTAACTAATCTTTCTTCTTTCTTTCTTTCTTTCTTTCTTTCTTTCTTTCTAACTAATCTTTCTTCTTTATTTCTTTCTAACTAATATTTCTTCTTTCTTTCTTTCTTTCTTTCTAACTAATCTTTCTTCTTTCTTTCTTTCTTTCTTTCTTACTAATCTTTCTTTCTTTCTTTCTAACTAATCTTTCTTCTTTCTTTCTTTTTAACTAATATTTCTTCTTTCTTTCTTTCTAACTAATATTTCTTCTTTCTTTCTTTCTAACTAATCTTTCTTTCTTTCTTTCTAACTAATCTTTCTTTCTTTATCTCTTTTTAAACTAATCTTTCTTTCTTTCTTTCTAACTAATCTTTCTTTCTTTCTAACTAATCTTTCTTTTAGTGAAACCAATCTTTCTGTGTATCTAACTAATCTTTCTTTTCTTTTCTAACTAATCCATCTATCCGACTTCAAACTACTTTAAACTTCTTCAAACTCTCTGGTCTGGCTTTTTCAAGCCAACTTAAAGTTTGTCTCATCAAACTTTTTTCTAGTTATTATTAAGTTGGCTTGGAGAGCCAACTTACTGATATTGTACTTAAACTTATTATTATTAAGTTGGCTTGTGAGAGCCAACTTACTGAAATCCTATTTAAACTTATTATTATTATTAAGTTGGCTTGGAGAGCCAACTTACTGAAATCCTATTTAAACTTATTATTAAGTTGGCTTGGAGAGCCAACTTACTGATATTGTACTTAAACTTATTATTAAGTTGGCTTGTGAGAGCCAACTTACTGATATTGTACTTAAACTTATTAAGTTGGCTTGGAGAGCCAACTTACTGATATTGTACTTAAACTTATTATTATTATTAAGTTGGCTTGGAGAGCCAACTTACTGATATTGTACTTAAACTTATTATTATTATTATTATTAAGTTGGCTTGGAGAGCCAACTTACTGATATTGTACTTAAACTTATTATTATTATTATTATTATTATTATTATTCTTTTTCTGAGACTAAAATTTCAAACTCTAACTCCTCCTAGAGCTTTAACTCCACATACTCCAAACTCGGCACGGACACTCAAACTGTTCTGACTCGAGTTGCTATATCTTTTCTAACTGATCGGACTTACGGTTTTCCTAAAAACTGCGATCAAACTCGGAAAAAACTCCCATTGACTTAACATTGCGGAACTTTCAAAAATTCAAATCCCAACTGTCATTTTCACACAGACACAAAAGGGCCTGACAGCCCTGCTGTCAGGCAGACCTCTCTCTCTCCCTAGGAGGATTTATTTTATCAAGCAGCCAATAAGTAATGGCCCTAAATCTTCAAAGCCACACCATAGCAACCAGTTACAGCACCCTAGCAACCATGGGCGATAGGCACGAGGCCGCAGGCCTCGTGCCATACTAAATAACTCTATAAAAACTCTATAAAAACTCTATAAAAACTCCAAATAAAAACTCCACAGTAATTATCTGTTAAAAAATACACGCCGACATCACACACCCCTGATTGAGGCGTCAAATTGTGCGGATTATTTAGGAGAGGTGTGCTGTGACTTTTCTTAGCGATCGGGGGTACGGTGTTCGCCCCAGGGGCAAATAATTGGGTAAAAAAAATCCCATAGACTTAACACTGCCACAAACTTTGACGACACGTAGCACTGACCGATGATTTCTCAGAAACTTGTAATTTACCACATTTGATGAGGCTGGCAGGCTCTGTAAGAACATACCTCACAATGGGGTAAAAGTTGCACCCCTGGGGGGCAGAAGCGGCCCAAAGTTGCCCCATTGACTTACTATGGTGTAGGACGGCCCTTGAAATGCATGCGTTTTTCCTACTATGGTAAATTGTATTGTGATTTTGTATTGAACATAGCTCTGGGTCACAGTGTCATAGAGACAAGGGGGCGGGCTCAATTTTCTCAGACGACCAATCAGTTTCTCAGGATCATTGTGAAGCTATCAAGCCACGCCCTAGCAACCATTTAGAGCACCCTTAGCAACAACTCCCATAGACTTCCATTGAAAGAGATCGAAGGGATATCTCTGGACTGAATTGTCATAGAAACATGAGGGTGGTCTCGTTTGACTCGGGGCAGCAAACAGCCAATCATGAATCACCTCAACACGTCCTAGCCACGCCCTAGCAACCATTGTTGAGCACCTTAGCAACCAAAATCCAAAGAGGAATATCGTCCATTCTGAATGTCACAGAGGCATGGGAGTTGGTTTATATCATTCATACTGACAAGCAGCCTTTGGAGTTTCATGATTGGCAGCTGCCAAGCCACTCCCTAGCAACCAAACAGAGTACCCTAGCAACCATTTTGCAAGACCTACATCTCTGCATCAGAACATGGTATAGAGATGGGGGTTGGTTTATATCATTCATACTGACAAGCAGCCTTTGGAGTTTCATGATTGGCAGCAGCAAAGCCACTCCCTAGCAACCAAACAGAGTACCCTAGCAACCATTTTGTAACAGCTATATGTCAGCATCAGAACATTGTATCGCGATAGGGGTTGGGTCTTTTGACTCATGCTAGCACACAGGACTTTCAACATGCTTAACATGCTAGCTGTGAATAGCTACATGCTAATATTGATTAGCTAAGTGCTAAATCATGCCATGAACATTATAAAAACTCTATAGTAACCATAGATGAACACTACCAACCACCTAGTAACACCATAGCAACCACCCAGAATACCATAGCAACCACCTAAAACACCCTAGCAACCACCCAGAACACCCTAGCAACCACCCAGAATACCCTAGCAACCGCCTAGCAACACCCTAGCAACCACCTAGAACACCCTAGCAACCACCCATAACACCCTAGCAACCACCTAGCAACACCCTAGCAACCAACCAGAACACCCTAGCAACCGCCTAGCAACACCCTAGCAACCACCCAGAATACTCTAGCAACCGCCTAGCAACACCCTAGCAACCACCCAGAACACCCTAGCAACCGCCTAGCAACACCCTAGCAACCACCCAGAACACCCTAGCAACCGCCTAGCAACACCCTAGCAACCACCCAGAACACCCTAGCAACCACCAAGAAACACCCTAGCAACCACCCAGAACACCCTAGAAACCACCTAGCAACACCCTAGCAACCACCCAGAACACCCTAGCAACCGCCTAGCAACACCCTAGCAACTACCCAGAACACCCTAGCAAATGCCTAGCAACCACCCAGAACACCATAGCAACTGCCTAACAACCACCCAGAACACCATAGCAACCCACTAGAAACACCGTAGCAACTTTAAATTACTTCAAACTATACTTTAAACTTTAAACTAATTTAAACTTCAAACTACTTTAAACTTTAAACTAAATTAAAATTTAAACTACTTTAAAATTCAAACTAATTTAAACTTTAAACTACTTTAAATTTCAAACTAATTTAAATTTTCAAACTAATTTAAACTTCTTCAAACTTTCTGTTCCAAACTTTCACAAGCCAACTTAAAGTTTGTCTCGACGAACTTTTTCTAGTTATTATTATTATTCTTCTTAGAAAACTGTTGACTGCTACTCCTCCTAGAGCTTTAACTCTACAAACTCCAAACTCAGACTAGACCTTTGGACTGGTCTGAAGTTAGTTGCTATATCTTTTCTAACTGATCGGACTTACGGTTTTCCTAAAAACTACGATCAAACTCGGAAAAAACTCCCATTGACTTTACATTGCGGAATCTTCAGATTTTCAAACTCCCCAACTGTCAAAAATTCAAATGTAAATCCCTTGAAACCCTAGACTCAATCAAACTGCCATTCTATATACTATATGAGCCATTGAGACTCATTCAAACTAATAAACTCATCTATCTATGACACTTATCCATCTATCTATCTACTTTAAACTAAATTAAACTTCAAACTAAATTAAACTTTAAACTTCAAACTAATTTAAACTTCAAACTTATTTAAACTTTAAACTTCAAACTTATTTAAACTTTAAACTTCAAACTAATTTAAACTTTAAACTCATAAACTCGTACACTTATAAACTCATACACTTATAAACTCATGAATTCATACACTTATGAACTCAAACTCATAAATTAATAAACTCTGAACTCTTACTCATTTAAACTTATAAACTCTAAACTCATAAATTCATACACTTATAAACTCATGAACTTATAAATGCATTAATTCATACACGTATGAACTCTCATGAATTCATACACTTATGAACTTTTAAACTCATAAATAGTTCACCATAGCAAACACCCAGAACACTCTAGCAACTGCATAGCAACCACCCAGAACACCCTAGAAACCAACTGAAATACCTTAGAACACCCTAGCAACACCATAGCAACCACCCACAATACCTTAGAACACCCTAGCAACCACCCAGAACACCCTAGCAACCGCCCAAAATTCCTTAGAACACCGTAGCAACCACCCAAAATGCCTATAACACCCTAGCAACACCCTAGCAACCACCCAAAATACCTTAGAACACCCTAGCAACCACCAAAAATACCTTAGAACACCCTAGCAACACCATAGCAACCACCCAAAATACCTTAGAATACCCTAGCAACACCCTAGCAACCACCAAAAATACTTTAGAACACCCTAGCAACACCCTAGCAACCACCCAAAATACCTCAGAACATCCTAGCAACACCCTAGCAACCACCCAAAATACCTTAGAACACCATAGCAACACCATAGCAACCACCCAGAACACCATAGCAACCACCCAGAACACCCTAGCAACCACCCAAAATACCTTAGAACACCCTAGCAACCACCCAGAACACCCTAGCAACCACCCAAAATACCTTAGAACACCCTAGCAACCACCCAAAATAACTTAGAACACCCTAGCAACCACCCAAAATACATTAGAACACCCTAGCAACACCATAGCAACCACCCAAAATACATTAGAACACCCTAGCAACACCCTAGCAACCACCAAAAATACCTTAGAACACCCTAGCAACCACCCGAAATACCTTTAGAACATCCTAGCAACACCCTAGCAACCACCCAAAATACCTTAGAACACCATAGCAACACCATAGCAACCACCCAGAACACCCTAGCGACCACCCAAAATACCTTAGAACACCCTAGCAAGCACCCAGAACACCCTAGCAACCACCCAAAATACCTTAGAACACCCTAGCAACCACCCAAAATAACTTAGAACACCCTAGCAACCACCCAAAATACCTTAGAACACCCTAGCAACCACCCGAAATACCTCAGAACATCCTAGCAACACCCTAGCAACCACCCAAAATACCTTAGAACACCATAGCAACACCATAGCAACCACCCAAAATACCTTAGAACACCCTAACAACACCCTAGCAACCACCCAAAATACCTTAAAACACCCTAGCAACACCATAGCAACCACCTAAAATACCCTAGAACACCCTAGCAACCACTCAAAATACCTTAGAAACCACCTAGCAACCCACTAGAAACACCTTTGCAACATTTAATTACTTGAAACTATACTTTAACCTTTAAACTACTTTGAACTTTAAACTATTTAAAACTTTAAACTACTTTAAACTAATTTAAACTTCAAACTACTCAAATTCAAACTAATTTAAACTTCAAACTACTTTAAAAATCAAACTAATTTAAACTTTAAATTAATTGAAACTATTTTAAACTTTAAACTAAGTTAAACTATAAACTACTTTAAACTAATTTAAACTTCAAACTAATTTAAACTTTAAACTAATTTAAACTTCAAACTTCTTCAAACTTTGCGGTCCAAACTTTCACAAGCCAACTTAAAGTTTGTCTCGACGAACTTTTTCTAGTTATTATTAGTGGTGCTTGCCATAGGCAAAGCAACACTAGTGTTCTCTTGCATACTTATTATTATTATTATTATTATTATTCTTATTATTCTGGACACTTTTTGACGCGCTACTCCTCCCGCAGCTTTTGTCACAGACCCACGAATGAGGCGTCAAATCGTGCGGATTATTCGGGAATGGTGTGCTATGACTTTTCTAAGGGATCGGGGGTACGATGTTCGCCCCAGGGGCGAAAAACCGGCCGAAAAATCCCATAGACTTAACATTGCGTCAAACTTTGACGAGTCATAGCTCAGAGCTCGGATTTCGCAGAAACGTGAAATTTGCCACATTTGAAGAGGCTGACAGGCTCTGTAAGAACATACCACACAATGGGGTAAAAGTTGCACCCCTGGGGGGCAGGAGCTGCCCAAAGTTGCCCCATTGACTTACTATGGTGTAGGACGGCCCATGAAATGGGCCGTCCTACACCATAGAAACCGCATTTATATTGAACATAACTCTGGATCACAGTGTCGTAGAGACAAGGGGGCGGGCTCATTTTACTCAGACGACCAATCAGTCTCTCAGGATCATATTGAAGCTATTAAGCCACGCCCTAGCAACCATTTAGAGCACCCTTAGCAACAACTCCCATAGACTTCCATTGAAAGAGATCGAAGGGATATCTCCGGATAGAAGTGTCATAGAAACATGAGGGTGGTCTCGTTTGACTCGGGGCAGCAAACAGCCAATCATGAATCACCTCAACACTTCCTAGCCACGCCCAAGCAACCATTGTCGAGCACCTTAGCAACCAAAATCCAAAGAGGAATATCGTCCATTCTGAATGTCACAGAGGCACGGGAGTTGGTTTATATCACTCATACTGACAAGCAGCCTTTGGAGTTTCATCATTGGCAGCTGCCAAGCCACTCCCTAGCAACCAAACAGAGTACCCTAGCAACCATTTTGCAAGACCTACATCTCTGCATCAGAACATCGTATAGAGACGGGGGTTGGTTTATATCATTCATACTGACAAGCAGCCTTTGGAGTTCCATGATTGGCAGCTGCCAAGCCACTCCCTAGCAACCAAACAGAGTACCCTAGCAACCATTTTGTAACAGCTATATCTCAGCATCAGAACATTGTATCGCGATGGGGTTTGGGTCTTTTGACTCATGCTAGCACACAGGACTTTCAACATGCTAAACATGCTAGCTGTGAATAGCTACATGCTAATATTGATTAGCTAAGTGCTAAATCATGCCATGAACATTATAAAAACTCTATAGTAACCATATGTGAACACTACCAACCACCTAGTAACACCATAGCAACCATCCAGAATACCATAGCAACCACCTAAAACACCCTAGCAACCGCCTAGCAACACCCTAGCAACCACCCAAAACACCCTAGCAACCGCCTAGCAACACCATAGCAACCACCCAGAACACCCTAGCAACCACCCAGAACACCCTAGCAACCGCCTAGCAACACCCTAGCAACCACCCAAAATACCCTAGCAACCGCGTAGCAACACCCTAGCAACCACCCAGAACACCCTAGCAACCACCTAGCAACCACTCAGAACACCCTAGCAACTGCCTAGCAACACCCTAGCAACCGCCTAGCAACACCATAGCAACCACTCAGAACACCCTAGCAACCACCTAGCAACACCCTAGCAACCACCCAGAACACCCTAGCAACCGCCTAGCAACACCCTAGCAACTACCCAGAACACCCTAGCAACCACCTAGCAACACCCTAGCAACCACCCAGAACACCCTAGCAACCGCCTTGCAACACCCTAGCAACCACCCAGAACACCCTAGCAACCGCCTAGTAACACCCAGCAACCACCCAGAACACCCTAGCAACCACCTAGCAACACCCTAGCAACCACCCAGAACACCCTAGCAACCACCTAGCAACACCCTAGCAACCACCCCAAACACCCTAGCATCCGCCTAGCAACACCCTAGCAACCACCCAGAACACCCCAGCAACCACCCAGAACACCCTAGCAACCGCCTAGCAACACCCTAGCAACCACCCAGAACACCCTAGCAACCACCCAGAACACCTTAGCAACCACCCAGAATACCCTAGCAACCACCTAACAACACCATAGCAACCACCCAGAACACCCTAACAACCGCCTAGCAACCACCCAGAACACCGTAGCAACCACCCAGAACACCCTAGCAACCAGGTGGTGAGTTTTGCCACTGCAAGCACCCCTTCACATTTTCTTCTGGAAATGTACATTCTAGTTATTATTCTTCTTCTGCCCCCTAAAATTTCTGACTCTAACTCCTCCTAGAGCTTTAACTCCACATACTCCAAACTCGGCACGGACACTCAAACTGTTCTCACTTAGTGTGCTATATCTTTTCTAACTGATCGGACTTACGGTTTTCCTAAAAATGACGATCAAAACTCGAAAAAAACCATTTGAAAATCCCATTGACTTAACATTGCGGAATGTTCAGACTGTCAAACTCCCCAACTGTCAAAATTTCAAATCTAAATCCCTTGAAGCCCTGGACTCAAACTGCCATTCTATACACTATATGAGCCATTGAGACTCATTTAAACTAATGAACTCATCAATGACACTTCTAACTATCTAATCTTAAACTCTTAAACTCATAATAAATTAATAAACTCTAAACTTGAACTCTTAGACTCATTTAAACTTATAAACTCTAAACTCATAAACTCTAAATTCATAAACCCATACTCTTATAAACTCTCATAAACTATTAAACTCATAAGTTAATAAACTCTGGACACTTACTCATTTAAACTTATAAACTCTAAACTCATAAATTTATCAACTCTGAACTCTTACTCATTTAAACTTAAAATCTCATGAATTTATACACTTATAAACTCATAAACATATAAACTCATGAATTCATACACTAATGAACTCTCATGAATTCATACACTAATGAACTCTCATGAATTCATACACTAATGAACTCTCATGAATTCATACACTAATGAACTCTCATGAATTCATACACTAATGAACTCTCATGAATTCATACACTAATGAACTCTCATGGATTCATACACTAATGAACTCTCATGAATTCATACACTAATGAACTCTCATGAATTCATACACTAATGAACTCTCATGGATTCATACACTAATGAACTCTCATGGATTCATACACTAATGAACTCTCATGGATTCATACACTAATGAACTCTCATGAATTCATACACTAATGAACTCTCATGGATTCATACACTAATGAACTCTCATGAATTCATACACTAATGAACTCTCATGAATTCATACACTAATGAACTCTCATGGATTCATACACTAATGAACTCTCATGGATTCATACACTAATGAACTCTCATGGATTCATACACTAATGAACTCTCATGGATTCATACACTAATGAACTCTCATGAATTCATACACTAATGAACTCTCATAGATTCATACACTAATGAACTCTCATGGATTCATACACTAATGAACTCTCATGGATTCATACACTAATGAACCCCTAGACTGAATCAAACTGCCATTCTATATACTATATGAGCCATTGAGACTCATTCAAACTAATAAACTCATCTATCTATGACACTCATCCATCTATCTATCTATCTATCTACTTTAAACTAAATTAAACTTCAAACTAAATTAAACTTTAAACTTCAAACTAATTTAAACTTCAAACTTATTTAAACTTTAAACTTCAAACTTATTTAAACTTTAAACTTCAAACTAATTTAAACTTTAAACTCATAAACTCGTACACTTATAAACTCATACACTTATAAACTCATGAATTCATACACTTATGAACTCAAACTCATAAATTAATAAACTCTGAACTCTTACTCATTTAAACTTATAAACTCCAAACTCATAAATTCATACACTTATAAACTCATGAACTTATAAATGCATTAATTCATACACGTATGAACTCTCATGAATTCATACACTTATGAACTTTTAAACTCATAAATAGTTCACCATAGCAAACACCCAGAACACTCTAGCAACTGCATAGCAACCACCCAGAACAGCCTAGAAACCAACTGAAATACCTTAGAACACCCTAGCAACACCATAGCAACCACCCACAATACCTTAGAACACCCTAGCAACCACATAATATACCTTAGAACACCCTAGCAACCACCCAGAACACCCTAGCAACCGCCCAAAATACCTTAGAACACCCTAGCAACCACCCAAAATGCCTTATAACACCCTAGCAACACCATAGCAACCACCCAAAATACCTTAGAACACCCTAGCAACCACCCAAAATACATTAGAACACCATAGCAACACCATAGCAACCACCCAAAATACCTTAGAACACCCTAGCAACACCCTAGCAACCACCAAAAATACCTTAGAACACCCTAGCAACACCCTAGCAACCACCCGAAATACCTCAGAACATCCTAGCAACACCCTAGCAACCACCCAAAATACCTTAGAACACCCTAGCAACCACCCAAAATACATTAGAACACCCTAGCAACTACCTAGCAACCATCCAAAATACCTTAGAACACCCTAGCAACACCATAGCAACCAAACAAAATACCTTAGAACACCCTAACAACACCCTAGCAACCACCCAAAATACCTTAGAACATCCTAGCAACACTATAGCAACCACCCAGAACACCCTAGCAACCACTCAAAATACCTTAGCAACCGCCTAGCGACCACCCAGAACACCCTAGCAACCACCCAAAATACCTTAAAACATCCTAGCAACACCATAGCAACCACCCAGAACACCCTAGCAACCACCCAAAATACCTTAGAACACCCTAGCAACACCATAGCAACCACCCAGAACACCCTAGCAACTGCCTTGCAACCACCCAGAACACCATAGCAACCACCCAGAACACCCTAGCAACCACCTAACAACCAACCAGAACACCATAGCAACCCACTAGAAACACTGTAGCAACTTTAAATTACTTCAAACTATACTTTAAACTTTAAACTAATTTAAACTTCAAACTACTTTAAACTTTAAACTAAATTAAAATTCAAACTACTTTAAAATTCAAACTAATTTAAACTTTAAACTACTTTAAATTTCAAACTAATTTAAATTTTCAAACTAATTTAAACTTCTTCAAACTTTCTGTTCCAAACTTTCACAAGCCAACTTAAAGTTTGTCTCGACGAACTTTTTCTAGTTATTATTATTCTTCTTAGAAAACTGTTGACTGCTACTCCTCCTAGAGCTTTAACTCTACAAACTCCAAACTCAGACTAGACCTTTGGACTGGTCTGAAGTTAGTTGCTATATCTTTTCTAACTGATCGGACTTACGGTTTTCCTAAAAACTACGATCAAACTCGGAAAAAACTCCCATTGACTTTACATTGCGGAATCTTCAGATTTTCAAACTCCCCAACTGTCAAAAATTCAAATGTAAATCCCTTGAAACCCTAGACTGAATCAAACTGCCATTCTATACACTATATGAGCCATTGAGACTCATTCAAACTAATAAACTCATCTATCTATGACACTTATCCATCTATCTATCTATCTACTTTAAACTAAATTAAACTTCAAACTAAATTAAACTTTAAACTTCAAACTAATTTAAACTTCAAACTTATTTAAACTTTAAACTTTAAACTTATTTAAACTTTAAACTTCAAACTAATTTAAACTTTAAACTCATAAACTCGTACACTTATAAACTCATACACTTATAAACTCATGAATTCATACACTTATGAACTCAAACTCATAAATTAATAAACTCTGAACTCTTACTCATTTAAACTTATAAACTCTAAACTCATAAATTCATACACTTATAAACTCATGAACTTATAAATGCATTAATTCATACACGTATGAACTCTCATGAATTCATACACTTATGAACTTTTAAACTCATAAATAGTTCACCATAGCAAACACCCAGAACACTCTAGCAACTGTATAGCAACCACCCAGAACACCCTAGAAACCAACTGAAATACCTTAGAACACCCTAGCAACACCATAGCAACCACCCACAATACCTTAGAACACCCTAGCAACCACATAATATACCTTAGAACACCCTAGCAACCACCCAGAACACCCTAGCAACCGCCCAAAATACCTTAGAACACCCTAGCAACCACCCAAAATGCCTTATAACACCCTAGCAACACCCTAGCAACCACCCAAAATACCTTAGAACACCCTAGCAACCACCCAAAATACATTAGAACACCCTAGCAACACCATAGCAACCACCCAAAATACCTTGCAACACCCTAGCAACCACCAAAAATACCTTAGAACACCCTAGCAACCACCCGAAATACCTCAGAACATCCTAGCAACACCCTAGCAACCACCCAAAATACCTTAGAACACCATAGCAACACCATAGCAACCACCCAGAACACCCAAGCAACCACCCAAAATACCTTAGAACACCCTAGCAACCACCCAGAACACCCTAGCAACCACCCGAAATACCTCAGAACACCCTAGCAACACCATAGCAACCACCCAAAATACCTTAGAACACCCTAGCAACCACCAAAAATACCTTAGAACACCCTAGCAACACCCTAGCAACCACCCGAAATACCTCAGAACATCCTAGCAACACCCTAGCAACCACCCAAAATACCTTAGAACACCATAGCAACCACCCAAAATACCTTAGAACACCCTAGCAACCACCCAAAATGCCTTATAACACCCTAGCAACACCCTAGCAACCACCCAAAATACCTTAGAACACCCTAGCAACCACCCAAAATACCTTAGAACACCCTAGCAACCACCAAAAATACCTTAGAACACCCTAGCAACACCCTAGCAACCACCCGAAATACCTCAGAACATCCTAGCAACACCCTAGCAACCACCCAAAATACCTTAGAACACCCTAGCAACACCATAGCAACCACCCAAAATACCTTAGAACACCCTAGCAACCACCAAAAATACCTTAGAACACCCTAGCAACACCCTAGCAACCCCCCCAAAATACCTTAGAACACCATAGCAACACCATAGCAACCACCCAAAATACCTTAGAACACCCTGACAACACACTAGCAACCACCTAAAATACCCTAGAACACCCTAGCAACCACTCAAAATACCTTAGAAACCACCTAGCAACCCACTAGAAACACCCTTGCAACATTTAATTACTTGAAACTATACTTTAACCTTTAAACTACTTTGAACTTTAAACTATTTAAAACTTGAAACTACTTTAAACTAATTTAAACTTCAAACTACTTTAAAATTCAAACTTATTTAAACTTTAAACTACTTTAACTTTCAAACTAATTTAAACTTCAAACTACTTTAAAATTCAAACTAATTTAAACTTTAAATTAATTTAAACTATTTTAAACTTTAAACTAAGTTAAACTATAAACTACTTTAAACTAATTTAAACTTCAAACTACTTTAAACTTCTTCAAACTTTGCGGTCCAAACTTTCACAAGCCAACTTAAAGTTTGTCTCGACGAACTTTTTCTAGTTATTATTATTATTCTTTTTCTGAGACTAAAATTTTCAAACTCTATCTCCTCCTAGAGCTTTAACTCCACATACTCCAAACTCGGCACGGACACTCAAACTGTTCTGACTCGAGTTGCTATATCTTTTCTAACTGATCGGACTTACGGTTTTCCTAAAAATGACGCTCAAAGTCGGAAAAAACTCCCATTGACTTAACATTGCGGAATGTTCAGATTTTCAAACTGACCAACTGTCAAAATTTCAAATCTAAATACCTTGAAGCCCTAGACTCAATCAAACTGCCATTCTATACACTATATGAGCCATTGAGACTCATTTAAACTAATAAACTCATCTAACTATTGCACTTATCTATCTAATCCTAAACTCATAATAAATTAATAAACTCTAAAATTGAACTCTTAGACTCATTTAAACTTATAAACTCTAAACTCTAAACTCATAAACTCTAAATTCATAAACTCATACTCTTATAAACTCTCATAAACTATTAAACTCATAAATTAATAAACTCTGGACACTTACTCATTTAAACTTATAAACTCTAAACTCATAAATTAATAAACTCTGAACTCTTACTCATTTAAACTTATAATCTCATGAATGTATACACTTATAAACTCATAAACATAGAAACTCATGAATTCATAAACTTATGAACTCTCATGAAATCATACTTATGAACTTTAAAACTCATAAATAGCTCACCATAGCAACTTCCCAGAACACCCAAGCAACCGCTCAAAACACCCTAGCAACACCCTAGCAACCACCCAGAACACCCTAGTAAACAACCAAAATACCGTATAACACCCTAGCAACCGCCCAAAATACCTTACAACACCTTAGCAACACCATAGCAACCAACAAAAATAAATTAGAACACCATAGCAACCACCCAGAGCACCCTAGCAACCACCTAGGAACCCCCAGAACACCCTAGTAACCACCCAAAATACCTTAGAACACCCTAGCAACCGCCTAGCAACCACCCAGAACACCCTAGTAACCACCCAAAATACCTTAGAACACCCTAGCAACACCATATCAACCACCCAAAATACCTTAGAACACCCTAGCAACACCATAGCAACCAACCAAAATACCTTAGAACACCCTAACAACACCCAAGCAACCACCCAAAATACCTTAGAACACCCTAGCAACACCATAGCAACCACCCAAAATACCTTAGAACACCCTAGCAACACCATAGCAACCAACCAAAAGACCTTAGAACACCCTAGCAACCGCCTAGCAACCACCCAGAACACCCTAGCAACCACCCAAAATTCCTTAGAACACCATAGCAACACCATAGCAACCACCCAAAATACCTTAGAACACCCTAACAACACCCTAGCAACCACCCAAAATGCCTTATAACACCCTAGCAACACCCTAGCAACCACCCAAAATACATTAGAACACCCTGGCAACACCATAGCAACCACCCAGAATACCTTAGAAAACCCTAGCAACACCCTAGCAACCACCCAAAATACCTTAGAACACCCTAGCAACACCATAGCAACCACCCAGAATACCTTAGAACACCCTAGCAACCACCAAAAATACCTTAGAACACCCTAGCAACACCCTAGCAACCACCCGAAATACCTCAGAACATCCTAGCAACAACCTAGCAACCACCCAAAATACCTTAGAACACCATAGCAACACCATAGCAACCACCCAAAATACCTTAGAACACCCTAACAACACCCTAGCAACCACCCAAAATACCTTAAAACATCCTAGCAACACCATAGCAACCACCTAAAATACCCTAGAACACCCTAGCAACCACCCAGAACACCCTAGCAACCACTCAAAATACCTTAGAAACCACCTAGAAACCCACTAGAAACACCCTTGCAACATTTAATTACTTGAAACTATACTTTAACCTTTAAACTACTTTGAACTTTAAACTATTTAAACTTTAAACTACTTTAACTTTCAAAATAATTTAAACTTCAAACTACTTTAAAATTCAAACTTATTTAAACTTTAAACTACTTTAACTTTCAAACTAATTTAAACTTCAAACTACTTTAAAATTCAAATTAATTTAAACTATTTTAAACTTTAAACTAAGTTAAACTATAAACTACTTTAAACTAATTTAAACTTCAAACTAATTTAAACTTTAAACTAATTTAAACTTCAAACTACTTTAAACTTCTTCAAACTTTGAGGTCCAAACTTTCACAAGCCAACTTAAAGTTTGTCTCGACGAACTTTTTCTAGTTATTATTCTTTTTCTGAGACTAAAATTTTCAAACACTATCTCCTCCTAGAGCTTTAACTCCACATACTCCAAACTCGGCACGGACACTCAAACTGTTTTGACTCGAGTTGCTATATCTTTTCTAACTGATCGGACTTACGGTTTTCCTAAAAATGACGCTCAAAGTCGGAAAAAACTCCCATTGACTTTACATTGTGGAATGTTCAGATTTTCAAACTCCCCAACTGTCAAAATTTCAAATCTAAATACCTTGAAGCCCTAGACTGAATCAAACTGCCATTCTATACACTATATGAGCCATTGAGACTCATTTAAACTAATAAACTCATCTAACTATTGCACTTATCTATCTAATCTTAAACTCATAATAAATTAATAAACTCTAAAATTGAACTCTTAGACTCATTTAAACTTATAAACTCTAAACTCTAAACTCATAAACTCTAAATTCATAAATCCATACTCTTATAAACTCTCATAAACTATTAAACTCATAAATTAATAAACTCTGGACACTTACTCATTTAAACTTATAAACTCTAAACTCCTAAATTAATAAACTCTGAACTCTTACTCATTTAAACTTATAATCTCATGAATTTATACACTTATAAACTCATAAACATAGAAACTCATAAATTCATAAACTTATGAACTCTCATGAAATCATACTTATGAACTTTAAAACTCATAAATAGTTCACCATAGCAACTTCTCAGAACACCCGAGCAACCGCTCAAAACACCCTAGCAACACCCTAGCAACCACCCAGAACACCCTAGGAAACAACCAAAATACCTTATAACACCCTAGCAACCGCCCAAAATACCTTACAACACCTTAGCAACACCATAGCAACCAACAAAAATAAATTAGAACACCATAGCAACCACCCAGAGCACCCTAGCAACCGCCTAGCAACCCCCAGAACACCCTAGTAACCACCCAAAATACATTAGAACACCCTAGCAACCGCCCAGAACACCATAGCAACCACTCAAAATACCTTAGAACACCCTAGCAACACCCTAGCAACCACCCAGAACACCCTAGCAACCACCCAAAATACCTTAGAACACCCTAGCAACACCATAGCAACCAACCAAAATACCTCAGAACACCCTAACAACACCCTAGCAACCACCCAAAATACCTTAGAACATCCTAGCAACACCATAGCAACCACCCAGAACACCCTAGCAACCACCCAAAATACCTTAGAACACCCTAGCAACCACCCAGAACACCCTAGCAACCACCCAAAATACCTTAGAACACCCTAGCAACACCATAGCAACCACCCAAAATACCTTAGAACACCCTAGCAACACCCTAGCAACCACCCAAAATACATTAGAACACCCTAGCAACACCATAGCAACCACCCAAAATACCTTAGAACACCCTAGCAACACCCTAGCAACCACCAAAAATACCTTACAACACCCTAGCAACCACCCGAAATACCTCAGAACATCCTAGCAACACCCTAGCAACCACCCAAAATACCTTAGAAAACCATAGCAACACCATAGCAACCACCCAGAACACCCTAGCAACCACCCAAAATACCTTAGAACACCCTAGCAACCACCCAGAACACCCTAGCAACCACCCAAAATACCTTAGAACACCCTAGCAACCACCCAAAATACCTTAGAATACCCTAGCAACACCATAGCAACCACCTAAAATACCCTAGAACACCATAGCAACCACCCAGAACACCCTAGCAACCGCTCAAAATACCTTAGAAACCACTTAGCAACCCACTAGAAACACCCTAGCAACATTTAATTACTTGAAACTATACTTTAACCTTTAAACTACTTTGAACTTTAAACTATTTAAAACTTTAAACTACTTTAAACTACTTTAAACTAATTTAAACTTCAAACTACTTTAAAATTCAAACTTATTTAAACTTTAAACTACTTTAACTTTTAAACTAATTTAAACTTCAAACTACTTTAAAATTCAAACTAATTTAAACTTTAAATTAATTTAAACTATTTTAAACTTTAAACTAAGTTAAACTATAAACTACTTTAAACTAATTTAAACTTCAAACTAATTTAAACTTTAAACTGATTTAAACTTCAAACTACTTTAAACTTCTTCAAACTTTGCGGTCCAAACTTTCACAAGCCAACTTAAAGTTTGTCTCGACGAACTTTTTCTAGTTATTATTAGTGTGAATGCTTCAAGCATTCACACTCTTGAAATCCAAATCTTTATTATTATTATTCCGTATTCTTCCGTACGTTTTTCGGTCGCTTTCTTCTCTTCTCCACTTTGTGCTACAAAAACCATTCAAGTATCAAAATGTGCAGCTTTTCAAGGACATGTGTGCTATTACTTTTCTTTTTTATAACCTTTATACTTTTTGAATTATTAATCTTTTTATGCATATTTTTTAACATGGAAGTCAATGGAGAATTTTTCAAATTCTGCTTTATGCTCCTTCTGCTTTCAAAGCCTACAACTTCTGCATACTTTCAGCTATTTCTGTCATTTAAACTTTAAAATGTAGAGAAATTTGTAAGCTATTAAAGTTGTATTCAACTTTTTGATATCTATTATACTTTTTTCACAATCTCTCCTTTAGTCTCATGATGTTTTTCAAGCCGTTTCTGAAATTATAATGGGAGTGAATGAGAGAGACTGTTCAGAGCTAGAGTGCATGATGTCATAAGCTAGAGTGAGCCAGCTTGAAATCTAATGCTAAAAAATAATTTTTAAATCGCTGGCCTGGCCACAATTTTCACTCTTTGGGCATAAAATTATACTTGAAACGTAGGTATTTTTGTTGTGGTTCCTCTCGTGTGTTTAGTAAATCCCTGGGACTTATAGTTTTGTCTCTGTGTCCTTCCAAAGGACAAGAGTGACAGAAAATCCTCCATTGGCATCAATTATAAATTCAGGTCAAACTTTTGTGATCAGAGCATTACGAACCACTTTTTTAACTTGCCAAAATGGTCCCTTTTTTCAACTCTATCCACAAAAAAAATACATCACATCGTTCACAAAGGCCTTGTCTCGCTCACGGTCAGGTCATTTCGCCGATACAACCTATAGTTTTGTCTCTAGGGAGGTTTGTTCGAGGCCAAGTTTCAGCGATTTTGGCCTCTGTCTAAATAGGAAAGCTGATTGCACAGGTGATGCTGATTAGCAAAGATCAAAGGGAGACACACCTAATTGGTCCTGTGTTCTGATTGGTGGACAGTCACTCAGCTCTTTTCTGAAGGCTACTACAAGTTTTTGTTGCATTTATGCTTCTACTTCTCCTGTTCTCCCTCCCTCTTCCCTTCTCTTCTCCTCCTCCAATCCTCTACTCCTCCTCCAATCCTCTACTCCTCCTGTCCTCCTATTCTCCTTTCCTAATCTCTTCTCCTTTCTACTCTTCCTTTTATCCTCTTCATTCCATCTGCCTGTCTAACTATTTGACTTTCTGTGTCCAAACGATCTATCTATGTAACTATCTATGTAACTATCTATGTATCTATCTATGTATCTATCTATGTTTCTATCTACAGGTGTGACTCTATCTATGCATCTATGCATCTATCTATCTATCTATCTATCTATCTATCTATCTATCTATCTATCTATCTATCTATCTATCTATCTATCTATCTAACCATCTTTCTTTTTAACTAATCCTTTCTTTATTTCTAACTTATCCTTTCTTTCTTTTTTCTTCCTTTCAAATCCATCTTTCTTTCTAACTAGTTCTTTCTTTCTTTCTTTCTTTCTTTCTTTCAAATCCATCTTTCTTTCTGACTAATCTTTTTCTTTCTTTCTTTCTTTCTTACTTTCTTTTTTTCTTTCTTTCTACTGTACCTAATCCATCTTTCTTTCTTTCTTTCTTTCTTTCTTTCTTTCTTTCTTTCTTTCTTTCTACCTAATCCATCTTTCTTTCTTTCTTTCTTTCTTTCTTTCTTTCTTTCTTTCTTTCTTTCTTTCTTTCTTTCTTTCAAATCCATATTTCTTTCTGACTAATCTTTCTTTCTTTCTTTCTTTCTACCTAATCCATCTTTCTTTCTTTCTACCTAATCCATCTTTCTTTCTTTCTTTCTACCTAATCCATCTTTCTTTCTTTCATATTTCTTACTAATCCTTTCTTTCTTTCTTTCTTTCTTTCTTTCTTTCTTTCTTTCTTTCTTTCTTTCTTTCTTTCTTTCTTTCTTTCTACCTAATCAATCTTTCTTCCTTCCTTCCTTCCTTCCTTCCTTCCTTCCTTCCTTCCTTTCTACCTAATCCATCTTTCTTTCTTTCTTTCTTTCTTTCTTTCTTTCTTTCTTTCTTTCTTTCTTTCTTTCTTTCTTTCTTTCTTTCTTTCTTCCTAATCAATCTTTCTTCCTTCCTTCCTTCCTTCCTTTCTTTCTTTCTTTCTTTCTACCTAATCCATCTTTCTTTCTTTCTTTCTTTCTTTCTTTCTTTCTTTCTTTCTTTCTTTCTAATAATCTATCTATCTATCTATCTATCTATCTATCTATCTATCTATCTATCTATCTATCTATCTATCTATCTATATATCTATCTATCTATCTATCTATCTATCTAGCTATCTGTATTTACCTTTCTTTTTTGTACTCCTTTACTTCTCCAGCTCTGTCTTTCTCTACCCCTTTATTTCTTTACCTCTGTGTCTAATTATCTACCTCTCTAATTAAACTCTTTAGTTTTCTACAATTTATTTGGATCTTTTTTTGCATTTCAGCTTATTAATGCATTTGAATTAAGCTTTTTTTGTTGCATTTTTGCTATGTTTTGCATTTGTTTCTGCATTTCAGCTTGTTTAGCAATATTTTGCAGTTTCTACATTTCATTTAAGCATTTGAAGCATTCACACGCATATTCCGCAGGAAATGCAATTGTTCTAGTTATTATTATTATTAGTGTGAATGCTTCAAGCATTCACACTCTTGAAATCCAAATCTTTATTATTATTATTCCGTATTCTTCCGTACGTTTTTCGGTCGCTTTCTTCTCTTCTCCACTTTGTGCTACAAAAACCATTCAAGTATCAAAATGTGCAGCTTTTCAAGGACATGTGTGCTATTACTTTTCTTTTTTATAACCTTTATACTTTTTGAATTATTAATCTTTTTATGCATATTTTTTAACATGGAAGTCAATGGAGAATTTTTCAAATTCTGCTTTATGCTCCTTCTGCTTTCAAAGCCTACAACTTCTGCATACTTTCAGCTATTTCTGTCATTTAAACTTTAAAATGTAGAGAAATTTGTAAGCTATTAAAGTTGTATTCAACTTTTTGATATCTATTATACTTTTTTCACAATCTCTCCTTTAGTCTCATGATGTTTTTCAAGCCGTTTCTGAAATTATAATGGGAGTGAATGAGAGAGACTGTTCAGAGCTAGAGTGCATGATGTCATAAGCTAGAGTGAGCCAGCTTGAAATCTAATGCTAAAAAATAATTTTTAAATCGCTGGCCTGGCCACAATTTTCACTCTTTGGGCATAAAATTATACTTGAAACGTAGGTATTTTTGTTGTGGTTCCTCTCGTGTGTTTAGTAAATCCCTGGGACTTATAGTTTTGTCTCTGTGTCCTTCCAAAGGACAAGAGTGACAGAAAATCCTCCATTGGCATCAATTATAAATTCAGGTCAAACTTTTGTGATCAGAGCATTACGAACCACTTTTTTAACTTGCCAAAATGGTCCCTTTTTTCAACTCTATCCACAAAAAAAATACATCACATCGTTCACAAAGGCCTTGTCTCGCTCACGGTCAGGTCATTTCGCCGATACAACCTATAGTTTTGTCTCTAGGGAGGTTTGTTCGAGGCCAAGTTTCAGCGATTTTGGCCTCTGTCTAAATAGGAAAGCTGATTGCACAGGTGATGCTGATTAGCAAAGATCAAAGGGAGACACACCTAATTGGTCCTGTGTTCTGATTGGTGGACAGTCACTCAGCTCTTTTCTGAAGGCTACTACAAGTTTTTGTTGCATTTATGCTTCTACTTCTCCTGTTCTCCCTCCCTCTTCCCTTCTCTTCTCCTCCTCCAATCCTCTACTCCTCCTCCAATCCTCTACTCCTCCTGTCCTCCTATTCTCCTTTCCTAATCTCTTTTCCTTTCTACTCTTCCTTTTATCCTCTTCATTCCATCTGCCTGTCTAACTATTTGACTTTCTGTGTCCAAACGATCTATCTATGTAACTATATATATAACTATCTATGTATCTATCTATGTATCTATCTATGTTTCTATCTACAGGTGTGACTCTATCTATGCATCTATGCATCTATCTATCTATCTATCTATCTATCTATCTATCTATCTATCTATCTATCTATCTATCTATCTATCTATCTAACCATCTTTCTTTTTAACTAATCCTTTCTTTATTTCTAACTTATCCTTTCTTTCTTTTTTCTTCCTTTCAAATCCATCTTTCTTTCTAACTAGTTCTTTCTTTCTTTCTTTCTTTCTTTCTTTCTTTCAAATCCATCTTTCTTTCTGACTAATCTTTTTCTTTCTTTCTTTCTTTCTTACTTTCTTTTTTTCTTTCTTTCTACTGTACCTAATCCATCTTTCTTTCTTTCTTTCTTTCTTTCTTTCTTTCTTTCTTTCTTTCTTTCTTTCTTTCTTTCTTTCTTTCTTTCTTTCTTTCTACCTAATCCATCTTTCTTTCTTTCTTTCTTTCTTTCTTTCTTTCTTTCTTTCTTTCAAATCCATATTTCTTTCTGACTAATCTTTCTTTCTTTCTTTCTTTCTACCTAATCCATCTTTCTTTCTTTCTACCTAATCCATCTTTCTTTCTTTCTTTCTACCTAATCCATCTTTCTTTCTTTCATATTTCTTACTAATCCTTTCTTTCTTTCTTTCTTTCTTTCTTTCTTTCTTTCTTTCTTTCTTTCTTTCTTTCTTTCTTTCTTTCTACCTAATCAATCTTTCTTCCTTCCTTCCTTCCTTCCTTCCTTCCTTTCTACCTAATCCATCTTTCTTTCTTTCTTTCTTTCTTTCTTTCTTTCTTTCTTTCTTTCTTTCTTTCTTTCTTTCTTTCTTTCTTCCTAATCAATCTTTCTTCCTTCCTTCCTTCCTTCCTTTCTTTCTTTCTTTCTTTCTACCTAATCCATCTTTCTTTCTTTCTTTCTTTCTTTCTTTCTAATAATCTATCTATCTATCTATCTATCTATCTATCTATCTATCTATCTATCTATCTATCTATCTATCTATCTTTACTTCTCTACCTCTGTCTCTTTCTCTACCCCTTTATTTCTTTACCTCTGTGTCTACTTCTCTACCTCTCTTTACCTCTCTCTATCTCTCAACCTTTTGTCTTCTCCTCCCTCTCGTGCCCTCTCCTCCACCACTTCTGCTCTTTACTCCCATTCTCTTCTCCTCCTGCCCTCCCTACCTCATCCCTTGTTCTCCTTTCTTCCTTTTCTCTGCAGTAACATCTCTCTCTTTATCCATCTATATATCTCTCTATCCACCCACCTCTCTCTCTCTCCCTCTCTATCCATCCATCTGTCCCTCTCTCTCCATATACAATATATCCGTCTTGCTATCTATCTATATCACTCTTTTTTCTCTTCCTCTCTCCTTTTCTCTACTCCTTTACTTCTCTCAGTCTCCTTGACTACTTCTACTGCTAGTACTAGGCGTGCAACGGATTGAGATGATGTAAATAAGTCAGTTTGATTGAAAGACCCAAAAACAGAGACACAAGCACCCACACACAAACAGACACACCCATTTCCACCTTCCACACATACACACAAATTACAAAATAAAAGCCCCGTGTATTACAGTGTTTCTGAATTGATACAGCATTCTCTGAACCAACTTCTCAACAGTCTAAACCAATTTGTCGAATAACTAAAAAATAAATTAAATAAATAAAAATAAATATTAAAATGTAATAATAATTTATTAATAATTTAAAATTAAATATAAAATTAAATAAATGTTGCAGGAGTAATTAGCTTTTGAAGTGGATTTACTTAATGTAAAGTTAACGAAAGTTATAATGAGGATTGTAATGTTTAAAGTAGAGGTCTTAACAAATGTCAGTAGACTGGGAAGATTTTAAAACGAGCCGTTCATTCATAAATAGGCAAGCAAGATCACTGTGAAAATACAGACCGGAAGACAAAAGACAGAGCGCCGCGCTGACAAGGGGTGGGGCTACATAGGTCTATGTGCTATATCTGCCTCGCTCCTCTGAAGCTGTCCATGGTCCTGACATGCGTCTATCGAGAAGTAGCTGACCTCAATCTTATAAATTCAATTTTAACCTATCTGCTCCAAAGTCGCAGTTATCAGCTGTACGGTCTCTCTCCCGACCTGTAGCTAGCCTACCTTTTACGGAGAGCTAAAGAAGATAATATTGAATAGTTAATAGCTACAAAAGAGTAATTATGTACTAATTTCATTAATAATCACGGACAAAACCACTTTATGAACATTTTCAACACTCAAAATAATTAAGTGACGTCACCTCTGCCTCCACGTTAAGAATCCCCTCGGCTTTGGTGCATTGGCACATAAGGGGGATAAGCTGGGACGTCGAACAGAGGAGTTTTTCTCCGTCCGTCATTTGTTATATATATTTGTTTTCTCTTTCTTGTATATATATATATATATATATATATATATATATATATATATATATATATCCTACACACACACATTTACTTATAGTGTATGAGATGGTGCAACTCCTTATTATGAACTTTCCGACAACGTGCAACATTTTGTAGTGAAGTATATAGGATTATTAACTTATGTATATATTCAGGTACTAATGTATATATATATATATATATATATATATATATATATATATATATATATATATATATATATATACTTGTTGATTTTCCTCTTTTTAATGAATTTTATGCTTCAACTTGATTTTTTTTTTCACATTGTACCACCAAGTCAAATTCCTGGTGCATAAAGAACGTCTCGGTTACGGATGTAACCCTCGTTCCCTGAGTAGGGAACGGAGACGTTACGTCGGATGACGGAGAATGGGGGGTTTCGCCAGAAAGCCAATCCTCTTCGAGTATTTAAAAACGAGCCTATGGCAATGAAATGCCAAGGGTCTGCGGAATTTGCCTAATGTATCTCCGCCTCACCGCGTGAGTATTTAAGGAGAGACAGGTGCAACAGCAGATCATGTCTTCGCTGAGGAGCCGAGACTGAACTCAGGCGTCTACCCAGCGGTACAGCGGAAGTGGCAGGGAGACGTAACGTCTCCGTTCCCTACTCAGGGAACGAGGGTTACATCCGTAACCGAGACGTTCCCTTTCGTAGTCACTCCGAGTTACGTCGGATGACGGAGAATGGGGGTCCCCGTGTAATCACGCCACCTTCACAGCTGTCTTCCAGTGCCCTGCGAAGTCTGACCTCCCTGTCGTGATATAGGCACGGACGAAGGAGTCCTACTTAACACAGGAATACCAAGGTACACTGGGAAGCATATCTCATGGGAGATATGCCGCAGCATGCCTACCCATAGGGAGGACTTAAGGATACACATATGGCCCAAGGGGGCTACATATGGAGGAACACTGGAGTGACCAGCCCGTAGGGTGGCATCTACTTTCAACTCCAGGAGTGGCAGGTGACTTGCCGAGGGAAAGACACATGCTCAAAGAGGCTTACAGTGGAAAATACACATGTGGGGGTTACTCAGAGGAGGAACCATGCACACGGAGGCACCTAGCCGACGCACAGGCAATAGACACTGGCGCCAGCGTCAACAGTGCTGGAGGAACTCAGGGCTTCAGAGAGGAAGGCTCACCTGAGGAAATATCGCACGTATCCAGTCCGTGGAGTGGAATGGCGAGCAAGCGAGACACTTAACAGCTCCCATGTTAGCTTGAAAAAGACAGTACATGGGCGGAGACTGGCTCCACTCGGAGATTGTAAAATCTGGCGAATGTGTTAGGTGTCGCCCAGCCTGCAGCTCTGTAGACGTCTGTTAGCGAGGCGCCACGCGCTAAAGCCCAAGAGGACGCCACACTCCGGGTGGAGTGGGCAGTCACACCAAGGGGGCATGGTCGACCTTGCTGCTGGTATGCCAAAGCAATGGCGTCCACTATCCAGTGAGACAACCTTTGTTTGGAGAGAGCCTTTCCCTTCAGCTTCCCACCATAACAGACAAAGAGCTGGTCTGAGGTCCTGAAACACTGCGTCCTGTCTACGTAAGCACGGAGTGCGCGTACTGGACAGAGCAGTGCCAAGGCTGGGTCTGCCTCCTCCCGGGGCAGCGCTTGCAGGTTCACCACCTGGTCCCGGAAGGGAGTGGTGGGAACCTTGGGCACATATCCAGGCCGGGGTCTCAGGATCACGTGAGAGTGGCCGGGCCCGAACTCCAGGCACGCTTCGTCAACGGAGAATGCGTGCAGGTCCCCTACCCTCTTGATGGAGGCCAACGCAACCAGGAGCGCTGTCTTCATTGACAGGATCTTAAGCTCAGCTGATTGCAGAGGCTCAAAGGGAGCCCTCTGCAGGGCACTTAAAACCACTGAGAGGTCCCAAGAGGGAACGAGAGGAGGGCGAGGAGGATTCAGTCTCCTCGCTCCTCTCAGGAACCTGAGGATCAGGTCGTGCTTTCCAAGAGACTTACCTTCAACTGCTTCGTGATATGCGGCGATAGCGGCCACATACACCTTCAGGGTGGAGGGAGACAGCCTTCGCTCCAACCCGTCTTGCAGGAAGGAAAGCACAACGCTGATCGAGCATCTCCTGGGGTCTTCTCGGCGAGAAGAGCACCAGTTGACGAAGAGGTTCCACTTCAACGCATAGACATGTCTCGTGGACGATGCTCTAGCGGAAGTGATGGTAGCCGCCACCGCTGGTGGCAGGGTACTCAAACCTGCCTCGTCCCGTCCAGGAGCCACACGTGGAGTCTCCAGAGATCGGGACGAGGGTGCCATAGGGTGCCCCGTCTCTGAGAAAGGAGGTCCTTCCTCAGAGGAATTGGCCAAGGAGGTGCTGTCGCGAGGAGTATCAGTTCGGAGAACCAGGTCTTGGTGGGCCAGTATGGGGCGACCAATATGACCTGCTCCTCGTCCTCCTTGATCTTGCACAGAGTCCGTGCGAGAAGGCTCACTGGGGGAAACGCATACTTGCGTAGGCCCTGCGGCCAGCTGTGCGCCAGTGCATCCGTGCCGAGCGTGCCCTCGGTCAGGGAGTAATACAGGGCGCAATGGGATGAGTCGTGGGAGGCAAACAGATCTATCTGTGCGTCCCCGAACTGGTCCCATATCAGCTGGACCGACTGGGGATGGAGTCTCCATTCGCCAGAGGTTGGCCGGAGCCGTGACAGCTCGTCGGCTGCACGGTTCCGCACTCCAGGAATGTAAATAGCACGAAGGGACCTCAGGTGCTTCTGACTCCATAAGAGGAGGTGGCGTGCGAGTTGCGACATACGGCGAGAGCGTAGACCACCCTGACGGTTGATGTACGCTACAGTCGCGGTATTGTCCGAGCGGACAAGTACGTGTTGACCCAGGAGCAACGCACGGAAGCGGTGCAGGGCAAGGCGTACTGCCAGCAACTCGAGGCAATTGACATGCATGAGGCGCTGGGGTCCTGTCCAGGAGCCCGCGGCTGCATGTCCATTGCACATGGCGCCCCAGCCCGTGGCAGAGGCATCTGTGGAGACGACAACATGCCTGGAAACTCGTTCTAGGGGAACTCCGGCCCGTAGAAAGCTGAGGTTCCGCCACGGGGTGAAGGTCTGACGGCAGGTCGGAGTTATTAAAACTCTGAGCGTACCGCGATGCCATGCCCACCTCGGGACTCGATCGCGAAGCCACAGCTGAAGCGGTCTCATATGAAGCAATCCGAGTGGTGTTGCTGCGGCTGCGGATGCCATATGCCCCAGGAGCCTCTGAAAAAGTTTCAGTGGGACCGCACTCTTGCCCTCGAACTGTCGAAGACAAGTCAGCAGTGAGTGTGCGCGCTCGCTCGTAAGCTGCGCGGATATGGCGACCGAGTCTATCTCCATACCGAGAAAAGAGATCCTCTGCACGGGGCAAAGTTTGCTCTTCTCCCAGTTGACCCGAAGGCCCAGACGGGCTAGGTGCCGGAGCACTAGATCTCTGTGTTCGCAAACCTGATCTCGAGAGTGAGCTAATATTAGCCAGTCGTCGAGATAATTCAGGATGCGAACCCCGTGTTCGCGTAAGGGAACAAGGGCTGCCTCGACGACCTTCATAAAGACGCGAGGAGACAGAGCCAACCCGAATGGGAGAACCGTGTACTGGTATGCCTGCCCCTCGAAAGCAAACCGAAGAAACGGTCTGTGTCGAGGTAAAATGGAGACATGAAAGTAGGCGTCCTTCAGGTCTATCGCTGCAAACCAATCCTGTGGCCGCACGCATTCGAAAATGCGTTTGGCCGTGAGCATCTTGAACGGCAGCCTGTGAAGGGAGCGGTTCAAGACGCGCAAGTCCAGGATTGGCCGTAACCCACCGGTTTTCTTGGGGACAATGAAGTACGGGGTGTAAACCCGTAACTCCACCTCGGCTGGAGGGACAGCCTCGATTGCACCCTTCGCCAGCAGGGTGGCAACCTCCGCTCTCATGATCGGGGCATAGCCACCGACCACAGTAAGCGGACTCCCCTGAAGCGGGGAGGAGACCGTGCGAACTGAATCGCATAGCCGAGCCTGATCATTCGGGCGACCCAACAGGACAGATTGGGGAGCTCTAACCAAGCCACCAAACACTGATCCAGTGGAATCATCCGAGCCACAGGCGTCCCCCCGGAGGGGCAGCGGAGCGGAGTGACCGGCACAGGTGAGGGTGGCATAGCGGCCCAGCACGCGTGCACAGTCATGCTCCGCGTCCTGACAGAGGAGACCAGGGAAGGACCAGCGTTCCGCGGGGGTCTGCTCTGCCAGGGGTCTGGCGATAGAGGGGGACGAGAGTGGTGTGGTCTGGAGACGGCACGCACTGTCATCCGCACCCTCAGAGACAGAGGGGAACGAGAGTGGCGAGGCTCGGGGGCGTCGCGCACTGCCGTCCAGCTCTGCGTGCTCAGAGATGGGATGCAGCTCTTTTTTAAAAGATTCTCCCCCAGCCCTCCACCGGGGGAAGGAGTGGGCCTGCAACCACTCCATGAGAACTGCAAGCCATAACTGAGCTGCCCGTAACGGGAGCGCCGCATAGCCTGGCGTACAGCGGGGCTGCGGGGCTGGTACGGGCAGGGGCACCTCCCTGCGACCACCTCCACGGCCCGGCCCGGTGCTGCTGGGGCCGGGCGGGAGGGGGCGGAAGTCGCAGGAGGGCGCATTCGACGGCAAGCGGACTGAAGCGTCTGAGCCGCCGGCTGATTGGCAGCAGAAGCCGCAGGGTCAGAAAAAAGCCACAGTCCACTTCTGGGCGGCCGAGAACTGTTGGGCAGAGTTCTCGACCGCGCCGCCGAAGAGGCCAGCCTGGGATATGGGGAAGTTGAGGAAACTGGTTCACTCAGCCTCGCGCACATCAACCAGGTTAAGCCAGAAATGTCTGACCACACATGTGGACATCACCTGACTCAGGGAGCGTGCGGTCACCTTCGTCGCTCGTAGAGCAAGGTCGGTGACGGCAGGCAGCTCAAGGATGAGCCCTGAATCAGCCCTACCCTCGTGCATGTCACTGAACACCCAGAAGGATGGCAATAACACACAGTGAGGTGGCAGCCTGCCCCGCAGCTCTATAGGTCCCCGCCACCGGAGTAGACAAGAACCTACAGGCATTGGGGGGGTGCTTAGGGTTGCCACGCCAGGTGGAGGCGCTGTGGGGACACCTAAGTGTTGCCACAGAACACTCCACAGGGGGGAACCCCAGTGTACCGTAGACTGCGGCCTCTACGAGGGCAGAGAAGGCGGAAGAGGCCGCAGAGCAGTCGCGAAAAGTCAAAGGAGACTTCCACGATCTCATGGCCTCTTCATGCACATCCGGGTAGAAAGGATTTGGGTTCGCCACCCCCAAAAACCAATCATCAGCCTCAAGTGCTCGGGATATGGCAGAATTTTCCACACAAACCCGATACTCGTGGCAGCCCGGGAAAGCATAGCTGTGAATTCTGAATCAAGCTCGCTATGCTAGCACATCCGAGGACAGCAGCACAGACGAGCCATCTCCAGAGGACTCCAGCTCACCTTGTGATGCGGCGATAAACATGATTTCATCAGCTGGTGGACCGAATGAGAACGCGGGCCCGCGGGCGGGCCGGCGAATCCACTCGGGACCACGTGGGTTGCAACGTGAAAGACGGGGTGTGGACCGAGGAATTTTCGTCGGTTAGTTCCAGACCTGACGTCTTAGTCACCCTGGCCACCAGCCGAAGTATTATCTCACGTGGAGAAAAATAGATCGGGTGATGGATGAGGGGACTCTCACTCAAATGAGCTCACAGAGTCTCGACCGTATACATTGCGATGGTCACGTTCCCACTGAGAGAACGTGACACACCCACGAGCGCTGTCCGAGCGTGATCAAAGCCCAAACACGCCAAACAGCGCTCGCGCCCAACAGCTGAATCTATCAGAATACCGCACTCAGAAATACACGGGCAGATCGTCTTTAGAAAGACGCGTCTTTAAAAAGACGTGCCGCGTGCACGCTCTTTTAGTGAGAGGAAAAAAACTCTGCGGATGCTGAAGCGACCAGGGAGAGACACACAGACCGGCAGACCACTGCTCAGATCGCAGGCAATATGAAACTCGCTGGATACCGCCGTCACACCAACATCAGAGAGTTCGCTCGTCTCGAAGAGATGTAGTCACTGAGAATACTCAGGATTTGGCTTGTGGAGTGAAGAGATTCTCTTGGCTCCGAAGCGAAAACATGATCTGCTGTTGCACCTGTCTCTCCTTAAATACTCACGCGGTGAGGCGGAGATACATTAGGCAAATTCCGCAGACCCTTGGCATTTCATTGCCATAGGCTCGTTTTTAAATACTCGAAGAGGATTGGCTTTCTGGCGAAACCCCCCATTCTCCGTCATCCGACGTAACTCGGAGTGACTACGAAAGGGAACTATTTTGTATGGAAGTGCAATTATTGATTATTTTTATTATGTATTCACAAAATTCTCACACCTTTATTCTTTTTATTATTATGGACATCACAAGTTCTAACTTCACAATGTTTGTTTTGTTTTATGCATAGAAATAGTTTTTTTTTTTTTTTAATTGACAGATGGTCTTCTGATGTCACATATTAATAATAAATGCATTACTATTTTGCAACAGTTTTAATACATAACAGGCAGTATTCAACTTTTACATCCCATTCATAATTATTAGACCATTTCACACTTTCCCATCTATAAATCAGCTATGTATTTTTTTTCTTTTGACAAACTCATTTCAACTTGTAGTTTCACTGTGTAACAACATTCAGTTTTTTTTCAAGTATTTCGACTCTGATCAGCTTCCATGTTCTTAAGCAGTTCAATGTTGTCCTATTGAGCTTCAACACATTACATTAAAGACATTTGAATTAAGCTTTTTTTGCATTTTCTGCCATGTTTTGAGCATTTCAGTTCAGTTCTTTAGCATTTTTTCCAAATCTATCCTTTTCCCCTATCTATCTATCTATCTATCTATCTATCTATCTATCTATCTATCTATCTATCTATCTATCTATCTATCTATCTATCTATCTATCTATCTATCTATATATATATCTATCTATCTATCTATCTATCTAGCTATCTGTATTTACCTTTCTTTTTTGTACTCCTTTACTTCTCCAGCTCTGTCTTTCTCTACCCCTTTATTTCTTTACCTCTGTGTCTAATTATCTACCTCTCTAATTAAACTCTTTAGTTTTCTACAATTTATTTGGATCTTTTTTTGCATTTCAGCTTATTAATGCATTTGAATTAAGCTTTTTTTGTTGCATTTTTGCTATGTTTTGCATTTGTTTCTGCATTTCAGCTTGTTTAGCAATATTTTGCAGTTTCTACATTTCATTTAAGCATTTGAAGCATTCACACGCATATTCCGCAGGAAATGCAATTGTTCTAGTTATTATTATTATTCTTCTTACTCAAATTTACAACTCTAACTCCTCCTAGAGCTTTAACTCCACATACTCCAAACTCGGCACAGACACTCAAACTGTTCTGACTCGGTGTGCTATATCTTTTCTAACTGATCGGACTTACAGTTTTCTTAAAAATTAATATTAAATATCATAAAATTCCCATAGACTTTCATTGCAGCATGTTCAAAATGAGCCAAGGCTACGGTGGCCCAGTAGTGCACAACATAAAAACTCAAATCTAAACTCCCTGAAGCCCTAGACTCAATTAAACTACCATTCAATGTACTAATAAACTTCTATCTATCTATCTATCTATCTATCTATCTATCTATCTATCTATCTATCCATCTATCTATCTATCTATCTATCTATCTATCTATCTATCTATCTATCTATCTATCTATCTATCTATCTATCTATATATTTATCTATCTATCTAACTAATCTATCTATCTTTCTAACTAATCTATCTATCTATCGATCTTTCTTTCTAACTAATCTATTTATCTTTCTTACTAATCTATTTATCTTTCTTACTAATCTATCTATCTATCTATCTATCTATCTATCTATCTATCTATCTATCTATCTATCTATCTATCTATCTATCTATCTTTCTAAAT
>JAROOI010000030.1:890000-980000 GCA_030578255.1 Tiaroga cobitis | reverse complement strand
TTCTTTCTTTCTTTCTTTCTTTCTTTCTTTCTTTCTTTCTTTCTTTCTTTCTTTCTTTCTTTCTTTCTTTCTTTCTTTCTTTCATTCTTTCTTTCTTTCTTTCTTTCTAACTAATCTTTCTTTCTTTCTTTCTAACTATTCTTTCTTCTTTCTTTCTTTCTAACTAATCTTTCTTTCTTTCTTTCTTTCTAACTAATCTTTCTTCTTTCTTTCTTTCTTTCTTTCTTTCTTTCTAACTAATCTTTCTTTCTTTCTTTCTTTCTAACTATTCTTTCTTCTTTCTTTTTTTCTTTCTAACTAATCTTTCTTCTTTCTTTCTTTCTTTCTTTCTTTCTTTCTTTCTTTCTTTCTTTCTTTCTAGCTAATCTTTCTTCTTTCTTTCTTTCTTTCTTTATTTCTTTCTTTCTTTCTAACTAATCTTTCTCCTTTCTTTCTTTCTTTCTAACTAATCTTTCTTCTTTCTTTCTTTCTAACTAACTAATCTTTCTTCTTTCTTTCTTTCTTACTAATCTTTCTTTCTTTCTTTCTTTATTTCTAACTAATCTTTCTTCTTTCTTTCTTTCTAACTAATCTTTCTTTCTTCTTTCTTTCTTTCTTTCTAACTAATCTTTCTTCTTTCTTTCTTTCTTTCTTTCTTTCTTTCTTTCTTTCTTTCTTTCTTTCTTTCTTTCTTTCTTTCTAACTAATCTTTCTTCTTTCTTTCTTTCTTTCTTTCTTTCTAACTAATCTTTCTTCTTTCTTTCTTTCTAACTAATCTTTCTTTCTTTCTTTCTTTCTTTCTTTCTTTCTTTCTTTCTTTCTAACTAATCTTTCTTTATTTCTTTCTTTCTAACTATTCTTTCTTTCTTTCTTTCTTTCTAACTAATCTTTCTTCTTTCTTTCTTTCTTTCTTTCTTTCTTTCTTTCTTTCTTTCTTTCTTTCTAACTAATCGTTCTTCTTTCTTTCTTTCTTTCTTTCTTTCTTTCTTTCTTTCTTTCTTTCTTTTTCTTTCTTTCTTTCTAACTAATCTTTCTTCTTTCTTTCTTTCTTTCTTTCTTTCTTTCTTTCTTTCTTTCTTTCTTTCTTTCTTTCTTTCTAACTAATCTTTCTTCTTTCTTTCTTTCTTTCTTTCTTTCTAACTAATCTTTCTTCTTTCTTTCTTTCTTTCTTTGTTTCTTTCTTTCTTTCTAACTAATCTTTCTTCTTTCTTTCTTTCTAACTAATCTTTCTTCTTTCTTTCTTTCTCTCTTTCTAACTAATCTTTCTTTCTTTCTAACTAATCTTTCTTCTTTCTTTCTTTCTTTCTTTCTTTCTAACTAATCTTTCTTCTTTATTTCTTTCTAACTAATATTTCTTCTTTCTTTCTTTCTTTCTTTCTTTCTTTCTAACTAATCTTTCTTCTTTCTTTCTTTCTTTCTTTCTTACTAATCTTTCTTTCTTTCTTTCTAACTAATCTTTCTTTCTTTCTTTCTAACTATTCTTTCTTCTTTCTTTCTTTCTAACTAATCTTTCTTTCTTTCTTTCTTTCTTTCTTTCTTTCTTTCTAACTAATCTTTCTTCTTTCTTTCTTTCTCTCTTTCTAACTAATCTTTCTTTCTTTCTAACTAATCTTTCTTCTTTCTTTCTTTCTTTCTTTCTTTCTAACTAATCTTTCTTCTTTATTTCTTTCTAACTAATATTTCTTCTTTCTTTCTTTCTTTCTTTCTAACTAATCTTTCTTCTTTCTTTCTTTCTTTCTTTCTTACTAATCTTTCTTTCTTTCTTTCTAACTAATCTTTCTTTCTTTCTTTCTAACTATTCTTTCTTCTTTCTTTCTTTCTAACTAATCTTTCTTCTTTCTTTCTTTCTCTCTTTCTAACTAATCTTTCTTTCTTTCTAACTAATCTTTCTTCTTTCTTTCTTTCTTTCTTTCTAACTAATCTTTCTTCTTTATTTCTTTCTAACTAATATTTCTTCTTTCTTTCTTTCTTTCTTTCTTTCTTTCTAACTAATCTTTCTTCTTTCTTTCTTTCTTTCTTTCTTACTAATCTTTCTTTCTTTCTTTCTAACTAATCTTTCTTTCTTTCTTTCTAACTATTCTTTCTTCTTTCTTTCTTTCTAACTAATCTTTCTTTCTTTCTTTCTTTCTTTCTTTCTAACTAATCTTTCTTCTTTCTTTCTTTCTTTCTTTCTTTCTTTCTTTCTTTCTTTCTTTCTTTCTTTCTTTCTTTCTTTCTTTCTAACTAATCTTTCTTTCTTTCTTTCTTTCTTTCTAACTATTCTTTCTTCTTTCTTTCTTTCTAACTAATCTTTCTTCTTTCTTTCTTTCTTTCTAACTAATCTTTCTTTCTTTCTAACTAAACTTTCTTCTTTCTTTCTTTCTGTCTTTCTTTCTTTCTTTCTTTCTTTCTAGCTAATCTTTCTTCTTTCTTTCTTTCTTTCTTTATTTCTTTCTTTCTTTCTAACTAATCTTTCTCCTTTCTTTCTTTCTTTCTAACTAATCTTTCTTCTTTCTTTCTTTCTAACTAACTAATCTTTCTTCTTTCTTTCTTTCTTACTAATCTTTCTTTCTTTCTTTCTTTATTTGTAACTAATCTTTCTTCTTTCTTTCTTTCTAACTAATCTTTCTTTCTTCTTTCTTTCTTTCTTTCTAACTAATCTTTCTTCTTTCTTTCTTTCTTTCTTTCTTTCTTTCTTTCTTTCTTTCTTTCTTTCTAACTAATCTTTCTTCTTTCTTTCTTTCTTTCTTTCTTTCTTTCTTTCTTTCTTTCTTTCTTTCTTTCTTTCTTTCTAAGTAATCTTTCTTCTTTCTTTCTTTCTAACTAATCTTTCTTTCTTTCTTTCTTTCTTTCTTTCTTTCTTTCTTTCTAACTAATCTTTCTTTATTTCTTTCTTTCTAACTATTCTTTCTTTCTTTCTTTCTAACTAATCTTTCTTCTTTCTTTTTTTCTTTCTTTCTTTCTTTCTTTCTTTCTTTCTTTCTTTCTAACTAATCGTTCTTCTTTCTTTCTTTCTTTCTTTCTTTCTTTCTTTCTTTCTTTCTTTTTCTTTCTTTCTTTCTAACTAATCTTTCTTCTTTCTTTCTTTCTTTCTTTCTTTCTTTCTAACTAATCTTTCTTCTTTCTTTCTTTCTTTCTTTCTTTCTTTCTAACTAATCTTTCTTCTTTCTTTCTTTCTTTCTTTCTAACTAATCTTTCTTCTTTCTTTCTTTCTAACTAATCTTTCTTCTTTCTTTCTTTCTCTCTTTCTAACTAATCTTTCTTTCTTTCTAACTAATCTTTCTTCTTTCTTTCTTTCTTTCTTTCTTTCTAACTAATCTTTCTTCTTTATTTCTTTCTAACTAATATTTCTTCTTTCTTTCTTTCTTTCTTTCTAACTAATCTTTCTTCTTTCTTTCTTTCTTTCTTTCTTACTAATCTTTCTTTCTTTCTTTCTAACTAATCTTTCTTCTTTCTTTCTTTTTAACTAATATTTCTTCTTTCTTTCTTTCTAACTAATATTTCTTCTTTCTTTCTTTCTAACTAATCTTTCTTTCTTTCTTTCTAACTAATCTTTCTTTCTTTATCTCTTTTTAAACTAATCTTTCTTTCTTTCTTTCTAACTAATCTTTCTTTCTTTCTAACTAATCTTTCTTTTAGTGAAACCAATCTTTCTGTGTATCTAACTAATCTTTCTTTTCTTTTCTAACTAATCCATCTATCCGACTTCAAACTACTTTAAACTTCTTCAAACTCTCTGGTCTGGCTTTTTCAAGCCAACTTAAAGTTTGTCTCATCAAACTTTTTTCTAGTTATTATTAAGTTGGCTTGGAGAGCCAACTTACTGATATTGTACTTAAACTTATTATTATTAAGTTGGCTTGTGAGAGCCAACTTACTGAAATCCTATTTAAACTTATTATTAAGTTGGCTTGGAGAGCCAACTTACTGATATTGTACTTAAACTTATTATTATTAAGTTGGCTTGGAGAGCCAACTTACTGATATTGTACTTAAACTTATTATTATTATTATTAAGTTGGCTTGGAGAGCCAACTTACTGATATTGTACTTAAACTTATTAAGTTGGCTTGTGAGAGCCAACTTACTGAAATCCTATTTAAACTTATTATTATTATTATTATTATTATTATTATTCTTCTTCTGCCCCCTAAAATTTCTGACTCTAACTCCTCCTAGAGCTTTAACTCCACATACTCCAAACTCGGCACGGACACTCAAACTGTTCTCACTTAGTGTGCTATATCTTTTCTAACTGATCGGACTTACGGTTTTCCTAAAAATGACGATCAAAACTCGAAAAAAACCATTTGAAAATCCCATTGACTTAACATTGCGGAATGTTCAGACTGTCAAACTCCCCAACTGTCAAAATTTCAAATCTAAATCCCTTGAAGCCCTGGACTCAAACTGCCATTCTATACACTATATGAGCCATTGAGACTCATTTAAACTAATGAACTCATCAATGACACTTCTAACTATCTAATCTTAAACTCTTAAACTCATAATAAATTAATAAACTCTAAACTTGAACTCTTAGACTCATTTAAACTTATAAACTCTAAACTCATAAACTCTAAATTCATAAACCCATACTCTTATAAACTCTCATAAACTATTAAACTCATAAGTTAATAAACTCTGGACACTTACTCATTTAAACTTATAAACTCTAAACTCATAAATTAATCAACTCTGAACTCTTACTCATTTAAACTTAAAATCTCATGAATTTATACACTTATAAACTCATAAACATAGAAACTCATGAATTCATACACTAATGAACTCTCATGAATTCATACACTAATGAACTCTCATGAATTCATACACTAATGAACTCTCATGGATTCATACACTAATGAACTCTCATGGATTCATACACTAATGAACTCTCATGGATTCATACACTAATGAACTCTCATGAATTCATACACTAATGAACTCTCATGAATTCATACACTAATGAACTCTCATGAATTCATACACTAATGAACTCTCATGGATTCATACATTAATTCATACACTAATGAACTCTCATGAATTCATACACTAATGAACTCTCATGAATTCATACACTAATGAACTCTCATGAATTCATACACTAATGAACTCTCATGGATTCTTACACTAATGAACTCTCATGGATTCATACACTAATGAACTCTCATGGATTCATACACTAATGAACTCTCATGAATTCATACACTAATGAACTCAAACTCATAAATTAATAAACTCTGAACTCTTACTCATTTAAACTTATAAACTCCAAACTCATAAACTCGTACACTTATAAACTCATACACTTATAAACTCATGAATTCATACACTTATGAACTCAAACTCATAAATTAATAAACTCTGAACTCTTACTCATTTAAACTTATAAACTCCAAACTCATAAATTCATACACTTATAAACTCATGAACTTATAAATGCATTAATTCATACACGTATGAACTCTCATGAATTCATACACTTATGAACTTTTAAACTCATAAATAGTTCACCATAGCAAACACCCAGAACACTCTAGCAACTGCATAGCAACCACCCAGAACAGCCTAGAAACCAACTGAAATACCTTAGAACACCCTAGCAACACCATAGCAACCACCCACAATACCTTAGAACACCCTAGCAACCACATAATATACCTTAGAACACCCTAGCAACCACCCAGAACACCCTAGCAACCGCCCAAAATACCTTAGAACACCCTAGCAACCACCCAAAATGCCTTATAACACCCTAGCAACACCCTAGCAACCACCCAAAATACCTTAGAACACCCTAGCAACCACCCAAAATACATTAGAACACCCTAGCAACACCCTAGCAACCGCCAAAAATACCTTAGAACACCCTAGCAACACCCTAGCAACCACCCGAAATACCTCAGAACATCCTAGCAACACCCTAGCAACCACCCAAAATACCTTAGAACACCCTAGCAACCACCCAAAATACATTAGAACACCCTAGCAACACCATAGCAACCACCCGAAATACCTCAGAACATCCTAGCAACACCCTAGCAACCACCCAAAATACCTTAGAACACCATAGCAACACCATAGCAACCACTCAGAACACCCTAGCAACCACCCAAAATACCTTAGAACACCCTAGCAACCACCCAAAATAACTTAACACCCTAGCAACCACCCAAAATACCTTAGAACACCCTAGCAACACCATAGCAACCACCCAAAATACCTTAGAACACCCTAGCAACACCCTAGCAACAACCAAAAATACCTTAGAACACCCTAGCAACACCCTAGCAACCACCCGAAATACCTCAGAACATCCTAGCAACACCCTAGCAACCACCCAAAATACCTTAAAACACCCTAGCAACACCCTAGCAACCACCTAAAATACCCTAGAACACCCTAGCAACCACCCAGAACACCCTAGCAACCACTCAAAATACCTTAGAAACCACCTAGCAACCCACTAGAATCACCCTAGCAACATTTAATTACTTGAAACTATACTTTAACCTTTAAACTACTTTGAACTTTAAACTATTTAAAACTTTAAACTACTTTAAACTACTTTAAACTAATTTAAACTTCAAACTACTTTAAAATTCAAACTTATTTAAACTTTAAACTACTTTAACTTTCAAACTAATTTAAACTTCAAACTACTTTAAAATTCAAACTAATTTAAACTTTAAATTAATTTAAACTATTTTAAACTTTAAACTAAGTTAAACTATAAACTACTTTAAACTAATTTAAACTTCAAACTACTTTAAACTTCTTCAAACTTTGCGGTCCAAACTTTCACAAGCCAACTTAAAGTTTGTCTCGACGAACTTTTTCTAGTTATTATTATTATTATTATTATTATTATTATTCTTTTTCTGAGACTAAAATTTCAAACTCTAACTCCTCCTAGAGCTTTAACTCCACATACTCCAAACTCGGCACGGACACTCAAACTGTTCTGACTCGAGTTGCTATATCTTTTCTAACTGATCGGACTTACGGTTTTCCTAAAAACTGCGATCAAACTCGGAAAAAACTCCCATTGACTTAACATTGCGGAACTTTCAAAAATTCAAATCCCAACTGTCATTTTCACACAGACACAAAAGGGCCTGACAGCCCTGCTGTCAGGCAGACCTCTCTCTCTCCCTAGGAGGATTTATTTTATCAAGCAGCCAATAAGTAATGGCCCTAAATCTTCAAAGCCACACCATAGCAACCAGTTACAGCACCCTAGCAACCATGGGCGATAGGCACGAGGCCGCAGGCCTCGTGCCATACTAAATAACTCTATAAAAACTCTATAAAAACTCTATAAAAACTCCAAATAAAAACTCCACAGTAATTATCTGTTAAAAAATACACGCCGACATCACACACCCCTGATTGAGGCGTCAAATTGTGCGGATTATTTAGGAGAGGTGTGCTGTGACTTTTCTTAGCGATCGGGGGTACGGTGTTCGCCCCAGGGGCAAATAATTGGGTAAAAAAAATCCCATAGACTTAACACTGCCACAAACTTTGACGACACGTAGCACTGACCGATGATTTCTCAGAAACTTGTAATTTACCACATTTGATGAGGCTGGCAGGCTCTGTAAGAACATACCTCACAATGGGGTAAAAGTTGCACCCCTGGGGGGCAGAAGCGGCCCAAAGTTGCCCCATTGACTTACTATGGTGTAGGACGGCCCTTGAAATGCATGCGTTTTTCCTACTATGGTAAATTGTATTGTGATTTTGTATTGAACATAGCTCTGGGTCACAGTGTCATAGAGACAAGGGGGCGGGCTCAATTTTCTCAGACGACCAATCAGTTTCTCAGGATCATTGTGAAGCTATCAAGCCACGCCCTAGCAACCATTTAGAGCACCCTTAGCAACAACTCCCATAGACTTCCATTGAAAGAGATCGAAGGGATATCTCTGGACTGAATTGTCATAGAAACATGAGGGTGGTCTCGTTTGACTCGGGGCAGCAAACAGCCAATCATGAATCACCTCAACACGTCCTAGCCACGCCCTAGCAACCATTGTTGAGCACCTTAGCAACCAAAATCCAAAGAGGAATATCGTCCATTCTGAATGTCACAGAGGCATGGGAGTTGGTTTATATCATTCATACTGACAAGCAGCCTTTGGAGTTTCATGATTGGCAGCTGCCAAGCCACTCCCTAGCAACCAAACAGAGTACCCTAGCAACCATTTTGCAAGACCTACATCTCTGCATCAGAACATGGTATAGAGATGGGGGTTGGTTTATATCATTCATACTGACAAGCAGCCTTTGGAGTTTCATGATTGGCAGCAGCAAAGCCACTCCCTAGCAACCAAACAGAGTACCCTAGCAACCATTTTGTAACAGCTATATGTCAGCATCAGAACATTGTATCGCGATAGGGGTTGGGTCTTTTGACTCATGCTAGCACACAGGACTTTCAACATGCTTAACATGCTAGCTGTGAATAGCTACATGCTAATATTGATTAGCTAAGTGCTAAATCATGCCATGAACATTATAAAAACTCTATAGTAACCATAGATGAACACTACCAACCACCTAGTAACACCATAGCAACCACCCAGAATACCATAGCAACCACCTAAAACACCCTAGCAACCACCCAGAACACCCTAGCAACCACCCAGAATACCCTAGCAACCGCCTAGCAACACCCTAGCAACCACCTAGAACACCCTAGCAACCACCCATAACACCCTAGCAACCACCTAGCAACACCCTAGCAACCAACCAGAACACCCTAGCAACCGCCTAGCAACACCCTAGCAACCACCCAGAATACTCTAGCAACCGCCTAGCAACACCCTAGCAACCACCCAGAACACCCTAGCAACCGCCTAGCAACACCCTAGCAACCACCCAGAACACCCTAGCAACCGCCTAGCAACACCCTAGCAACCACCCAGAACACCCTAGCAACCACCAAGAAACACCCTAGCAACCACCCAGAACACCCTAGAAACCACCTAGCAACACCCTAGCAACCACCCAGAACACCCTAGCAACCGCCTAGCAACACCCTAGCAACTACCCAGAACACCCTAGCAAATGCCTAGCAACCACCCAGAACACCATAGCAACTGCCTAACAACCACCCAGAACACCATAGCAACCCACTAGAAACACCGTAGCAACTTTAAATTACTTCAAACTATACTTTAAACTTTAAACTAATTTAAACTTCAAACTACTTTAAACTTTAAACTAAATTAAAATTTAAACTACTTTAAAATTCAAACTAATTTAAACTTTAAACTACTTTAAATTTCAAACTAATTTAAATTTTCAAACTAATTTAAACTTCTTCAAACTTTCTGTTCCAAACTTTCACAAGCCAACTTAAAGTTTGTCTCGACGAACTTTTTCTAGTTAAGTTGGCTTGTGAGAGCCAACTTACTGATATTGTACTTAAACTTATTATTATTATTATTATTATTATTATTATTCTTTTTCTGAGACTAAAATTTCAAACTCTAACTCCTCCTAGAGCTTTAACTCCACATACTCCAAACTCGGCACGGACACTCAAACTGTTCTGACTCGAGTTGCTATATCTTTTCTAACTGATCGGACTTACGGTTTTCCTAAAAACTGCGATCAAACTCGGAAAAAACTCCCATTGACTTTACATTGCGGAACTTTCAAAAATTCAAATCCCAACTGTCATTTTCACACAGACACAAAAGGGCCTGACAGCCCTGCTGTCAGGCAGACCTCTCTCTCTCCCTAGGAGGATTTATTTTATCAAGCAGCCAATAAGTAATGGCCCTAAATCTTCAAAGCCACACCATAGCAACCAGTTACAGCACCCTAGCAACCGTGGGCGATAGGCACGAGGCCGCAGGCCTCGTGCCATACTAAATAACTCTATAAAAACTCTATAAAAACTCCAAATAAAAACTCCACAGTAATTATCTGTTAAAAAATACACGCCGACATCACACACCCCTGATTGAGGCGTCAAATTGTGCGGATTATTGAGGAGAGGTGTGCTGTGACTTTTCTTAGCGATCGGGGGTACGGTGTTCGCCCCAGGGGCAAATAATTGGGTAAAAAAATCCCATAGACTTAACACTGCCACAAACTTTGACGACACGTAGCACTGACCGATGATTTCTCAGAAACTTGTAATTTACCACATTTGATGAGGCTGGCAGGCTCTGTAAGAACATACCTCACAATGGGGTAAAAGTTGCACCCCTGGGGGGCAGGAGCTGCCCAAAGTTGCCCCATTGACTTACTATGGTGTAGGACGGCCCATGAAATGGGCTGTCCTGCACCATAGAAACCGCATTTATATTGAACATAACTCTGGATCACAGTGTCGTAGAGACAAGGGGGCGGGCTCATTTTACTCGGACGACCAATCAGTCTCTCAGGATCATTGTGAAGCTATTAAGCCACGCCCTAGCAACCATTTAGAGCACCCTTAGCAACAACTCCCATAGACTTCCATTGAAAGAGATCAAAGGGATATCTCCGGATAGAAGTGTCATAGAAACATGAGGGTGGTCTCGTTTGACTCGGGGCAGCAAACAGCCAATCATGAATCACCTCAACACTTCCTAGCCACGCCCTAGCAACCATTGTCGAGCACCTTAGCAACCAAAATCCAAAGAGGAATATCGTCCATTCTGAATGTCACAGAGGCATGGGAGTTGGTTTATATCATTCATACTGACAAGCAGCCTTTGGAGTTTCATGATTGGCAGCTGCCAAGCCACTCCCTAGCAACCAAACAGAGTACCCTAGCAACCATTTTGCAAGACCTACATCTCTGCATCAGAACATGGTATAGAGATGGGGGTTGGTTTATATCATTCATACTGACAAGCAGCCTTTGGAGTTTCATGATTGGCAGCAGCAAAGCCACTCCCTAGCAACCAAACAGAGTACCCTAGCAACCATTTTGTAACAGCTATATCTCAGCATCAGAACATTGTATCGCGATAGGGGTTGGGTCTTTTGACTCATGCTAGCACACAGGACTTTCAACATGCTTAACATGCTAGCTGTGAATAGCTACATGCTAATATTGATTAGCTAAGTGCTAAATCATGCCATGAACATTATAAAAACTCTATAGTAACCATAGATGAACACTACCAACCACCTAGTAACACCATAGCAACCACCCAGAATACGATAGCAACCACCTAAAACACACTAGCAACCGCCTAGCAACACCAGAGCAACCACCCAGAACACCCTAGCAACCACCCAGAACACCCTAGCAACACCCTAGCAACCACCCAGAATACCCTAGCAACCGCCTAGCAACACCCTAGCAACCACCCACAACACCCTAGCAACTGCAATAGCAACACCCTAGCAACCACCCAGAACACCCTAGCAACCACCCAGAACACCATAGCAACCACCTAGAACACCCTAGCAACCGCCTAACAACCACCCAGAACACCCTAGCAACTACCTAGCAACCACCCAAAATACCTTAAAACACCCTAGCAACACCATAGCAACCAAACAAAATACCTTAGAACACCCTAACAACACCCTAGCAACCACCCAAAATACCTTAGAACATCCTAGCAACACTATAGCAACCACCCAGAACACCCTAGCAACCACTCAAAATACCTTAGCAACCGCCTAGCGACCACCCAGAACACCCTAGCAACCACCCAAAATACCTTAAAACATCCTAGCAACACCATAGCAACCACCCAGAACACCCTAGCAACCACCCAAAATACCTTAGAACACCCTAGCAACACCATAGCAACCACCCAGAACACCCTAGCAACTGCCTTGCAACCACCCAGAACACCATAGCAACCACCCAGAACACCCTAGCAACCACCTAACAACCAACCAGAACACCCTAGCAACCACCCAGAACACCCTAGCAACTGCCTAACAACCACCCAGAACACCATAGCAACCCACTAGAAACACTGTAGCAACTTTAAATTACTTCAAACTATACTTTAAACTTTAAACTAATTTAAACTTCAAACTACTTTAAACTTTAAACTAAATTAAAATTCAAACTACTTTAAAATTCAAACTAATTTAAACTTTAAACTACTTTAAATTTCAAACTAATTTAAATTTTCAAACTAATTTAAACTTCTTCAAACTTTCTGTTCCAAACTTTCACAAGCCAACTTAAAGTTTGTCTCGACGAACTTTTTCTAGTTATTATTATTATTCTTCTTAGAAAACTGTTGACTGCTACTCCTCCTAGAGCTTTAACTCTACAAACTCCAAACTCAGACTAGACCTTTGGACTGGTCTGAAGTTAGTTGCTATATCTTTTCTAACTGATCGGACTTACGGTTTTCCTAAAAACTACGATCAAACTCGGAAAAAACTCCCATTGACTTTACATTGCGGAATCTTCAGATTTTCAAACTCCCCAACTGTCAAAAATTCAAATGTAAATCCCTTGAAACCCTAGACTCAATCAAACTGCCATTCTATATACTATATGAGCCATTGAGACTCATTCAAACTAATAAACTCATCTATCTATGACACTTATCCATCTATCTATCTACTTTAAACTAAATTAAACTTCAAACTAAATTAAACTTTAAACTTCAAACTAATTTAAACTTCAAACTTATTTAAACTTTAAACTTCAAACTTATTTAAACTTTAAACTTCAAACTAATTTAAACTTTAAACTCATAAACTCGTACACTTATAAACTCATACACTTATAAACTCATGAATTCATACACTTATGAACTCAAACTCATAAATTAATAAACTCTGAACTCTTACTCATTTAAACTTATAAACTCTAAACTCATAAATTCATACACTTATAAACTCATGAACTTATAAATGCATTAATTCATACACGTATGAACTCTCATGAATTCATACACTTATGAACTTTTAAACTCATAAATAGTTCACCATAGCAAACACCCAGAACACTCTAGCAACTGCATAGCAACCACCCAGAACACCCTAGAAACCAACTGAAATACCTTAGAACACCCTAGCAACACCATAGCAACCACCCACAATACCTTAGAACACCCTAGCAACCACCCAGAACACCCTAGCAACCGCCCAAAATTCCTTAGAACACCGTAGCAACCACCCAAAATGCCTATAACACCCTAGCAACACCCTAGCAACCACCCAAAATACCTTAGAACACCCTAGCAACCACCAAAAATACCTTAGAACACCCTAGCAACACCATAGCAACCACCCAAAATACCTTAGAATACCCTAGCAACACCCTAGCAACCACCAACAATACTTTAGAACACCCTAGCAACACCCTAGCAACCACCCAAAATACCTCAGAACATCCTAGCAACACCCTAGCAACCACCCAAAATACCTTAGAACACCATAGCAACACCATAGCAACCACCCAGAACACCATAGCAACCACCCAGAACACCCTAGCAACCACCCAAAATACCTTAGAACACCCTAGCAACCACCCAGAACACCCTAGCAACCACCCAAAATACCTTAGAACACCCTAGCAACCACCCAAAATAACTTAGAACACCCTAGCAACCACCCAAAATACATTAGAACACCCTAGCAACACCATAGCAACCACCCAAAATACATTAGAACACCCTAGCAACACCCTAGCAACCACCAAAAATACCTTAGAACACCCTAGCAACCACCCGAAATACCTTTAGAACATCCTAGCAACACCCTAGCAACCACCCAAAATACCTTAGAACACCATAGCAACACCATAGCAACCACCCAGAACACCCTAGCGACCACCCAAAATACCTTAGAACACCCTAGCAAGCACCCAGAACACCCTAGCAACCACCCAAAATACCTTAGAACACCCTAGCAACCACCCAAAATAACTTAGAACACCCTAGCAACCACCCAAAATACCTTAGAACACCCTAGCAACCACCCGAAATACCACAGAACATCCTAGCAACACCCTAGCAACCACCCAAAATACCTTAGAACACCATAGCAACACCATAGCAACCACCCAAAATACCTTAGAACACCCTAACAACACCCTAGCAACCACCCAAAATACCTTAAAACACCCTAGCAACACCATAGCAACCACCTAAAATACCCTAGAACACCCTAGCAACCACTCAAAATACCTTAGAAACCACCTAGCAACCCACTAGAAACACCTTTGCAACATTTAATTACTTGAAACTATACTTTAACCTTTAAACTACTTTGAACTTTAAACTATTTAAAACTTTAAACTACTTTAAACTAATTTAAACTTCAAACTACTCAAATTCAAACTAATTTAAACTTCAAACTACTTTAAAAATCAAACTAATTTAAACTTTAAATTAATTGAAACTATTTTAAACTTTAAACTAAGTTAAACTATAAACTACTTTAAACTAATTTAAACTTCAAACTAATTTAAACTTTAAACTAATTTAAACTTCAAACTTCTTCAAACTTTGCGGTCCAAACTTTCACAAGCCAACTTAAAGTTTGTCTCGACGAACTTTTTCTAGTTATTATTATTATTCTTCTTCTGCCCCCTAAAATTTCTGACTCTAACTCCTCCTAGAGCTTTAACTCCACATACTCCAAACTCGGCACGGACACTCAAACTGTTCTCACTTAGTGTGCTATATCTTTTCTAACTGATCGGACTTACGGTTTTCCTAAAAATGACGATCAAAACTCGAAAAAAACCATTTGAAAATCCCATTGACTTAACATTGCGGAATGTTCAGACTGTCAAACTCCCCAACTGTCAAAATTTCAAATCTAAATCCCTTGAAGCCCTGGACTCAAACTGCCATTCTATACACTATATGAGCCATTGAGACTCATTTAAACTAATGAACTCATCAATGACACTTCTAACTATCTAATCTTAAACTCTTAAACTCATAATAAATTAATAAACTCTAAACTTGAACTCTTAGACTCATTTAAACTTATAAACTCTAAACTCATAAACTCTAAATTCATAAACCCATACTCTTATAAACTCTCATAAACTATTAAACTCATAAGTTAATAAACTCTGGACACTTACTCATTTAAACTTATAAACTCTAAACTCATAAATTTATCAACTCTGAACTCTTACTCATTTAAACTTAAAATCTCATGAATTTATACACTTATAAACTCATAAACATATAAACTCATGAATTCATACACTAATGAACTCTCATGAATTCATACACTAATGAACTCTCATGAATTCATACACTAATGAACTCTCATGAATTCATACACTAATGAACTCTCATGAATTCATACACTAATGAACTCTCATGAATTCATACACTAATGAACTCTCATGGATTCATACACTAATGAACTCTCATGAATTCATACACTAATGAACTCTCATGAATTCATACACTAATGAACTCTCATGGATTCATACACTAATGAACTCTCATGGATTCATACACTAATGAACTCTCATGGATTCATACACTAATGAACTCTCATGAATTCATACACTAATGAACTCTCATGGATTCATACACTAATGAACTCTCATGAATTCATACACTAATGAACTCTCATGAATTCATACACTAATGAACTCTCATGGATTCATACACTAATGAACTCTCATGGATTCATACACTAATGAACTCTCATGGATTCATACACTAATGAACTCTCATGGATTCATACACTAATGAACTCTCATGAATTCATACACTAATGAACTCTCATAGATTCATACACTAATGAACTCTCATGGATTCATACACTAATGAACTCTCATGGATTCATACACTAATGAACCCCTAGACTGAATCAAACTGCCATTCTATATACTATATGAGCCATTGAGACTCATTCAAACTAATAAACTCATCTATCTATGACACTCATCCATCTATCTATCTATCTATCTACTTTAAACTAAATTAAACTTCAAACTAAATTAAATTTTAAACTTCAAACTAATTTAAACTTCAAACTTATTTAAACTTTAAACTTCAAACTTATTTAAACTTTAAACTTCAAACTAATTTAAACTTTAAACTCATAAACTCGTACACTTATAAACTCATACACTTATAAACTCATGAATTCATACACTTATGAACTCAAACTCATAAATTAATAAACTCTGAACTCTTACTCATTTAAACTTATAAACTCCAAACTCATAAATTCATACACTTATAAACTCATGAACTTATAAATGCATTAATTCATACACGTATGAACTCTCATGAATTCATACACTTATGAACTTTTAAACTCATAAATAGTTCACCATAGCAAACACCCAGAACACTCTAGCAACTGCATAGCAACCACCCAGAACAGCCTAGAAACCAACTGAAATACCTTAGAACACCCTAGCAACACCATAGCAACCACCCACAATACCTTAGAACACCCTAGCAACCACATAATATACCTTAGAACACCCTAGCAACCACCCAGAACACCCTAGCAACCGCCCAAAATACCTTAGAACACCCTAGCAACCACCCAAAATGCCTTATAACACCCTAGCAACACCATAGCAACCACCCAAAATACCTTAGAACACCCTAGCAACCACCCAAAATACATTAGAACACCATAGCAACACCATAGCAACCACCCAAAATACCTTAGAACACCCTAGCAACACCCTAGCAACCACCAAAAATACCTTAGAACACCCTAGCAACACCCTAGCAACCACCCGAAATACCTCAGAACATCCTAGCAACACCCTAGCAACTACCCAAAATACCTTAGAACACCCTAGCAACCACCCAAAATACATTAGAACACCCTAGCAACTACCTAGCAACCATCCAAAATACCTTAGAACACCCTAGCAACACCATAGCAACCAAACAAAATACCTTAGAACACCCTAACAACACCCTAGCAACCACCCAAAATACCTTAGAACATCCTAGCAACACTATAGCAACCACCCAGAACACCCTAGCAACCACTCAAAATACCTTAGCAACCGCCTAGCGACCACCCAGAACACCCTAGCAACCACCCAAAATACCTTAAAACATCCTAGCAACACCATAGCAACCACCCAGAACACCCTAGCAACCACCCAAAATACCTTAGAACACCCTAGCAACACCATAGCAACCACCCAGAACACCCTAGCAACTGCCTTGCAACCACCCAGAACACCATAGCAACCACCCAGAACACCCTAGCAACCACCTAACAACCAACCAGAACACCCTAGCAACCACCCAGAACACCCTAGCAACTGCCTAACAACCACCCAGAACACCATAGCAACCCACTAGAAACACTGTAGCAACTTTAAATTACTTCAAACTATACTTTAAACTTTAAACTAATTTAAACTTCAAACTACTTTAAACTTTAAACTAAATTAAAATTCAAACTACTTTAAAATTCAAACTAATTTAAACTTTAAACTACTTTAAATTTCAAACTAATTTAAATTTTCAAACTAATTTAAACTTCTTCAAACTTTCTGTTCCAAACTTTCACAAGCCAACTTAAAGTTTGTCTCGACGAACTTTTTCTAGTTATTATTATTATTCTTCTTAGAAAACTGTTGACTGCTACTCCTCCTAGAGCTTTAACTCTACAAACTCCAAACTCAGACTAGACCTTTGGACTGGTCTGAAGTTAGTTGCTATATCTTTTCTAACTGATCGGACTTACGGTTTTCCTAAAAACTACGATCAAACTCGGAAAAAACTCCCATTGACTTTACATTGCGGAATCTTCAGATTTTCAAACTCCCCAACTGTCAAAAATTCAAATGTAAATCCCTTGAAACCCTAGACTGAATCAAACTGCCATTCTATATACTATATGAGCCATTGAGACTCATTCAAACTAATAAACTCATCTATCTATGACACTTATCCATCTATCTATCTATCTACTTTAAACTAAATTAAACTTCAAACTAAATTAAACTTTAAACTTCAAACTAATTTAAACTTGAAACTTATTTAAACTTTAAACTTCAAACTTATTTATACTTTAAACTTCAAACTAATTTAAACTTTAAACTCATAAACTCGTACACTTATAAACTCATACACTTATAAACTCATGAATTCATACACTTATGAACTCAAACTCATAAATGAATAAACTCTGAACTCTTACTCATTTAAACTTATAAACTCTAAACTCATAAATTCATACACTCATAAACTCATGAACTTATAAATGCATTAATTCATACACGTATGAACTCTCATGAATTCATACACTTATGAACTTTTAAACTCATAAATAGTTCACCATAGCAAACACCCAGAACACTCTAGCAACTGCATAGCAACCACCCAGAACAGCCTAGAAACCAACTGAAATACCTTAGAACACCCTAGCAACACCATAGCAACCACCCACAATACCTTAGAACACCCTAGCAACCACATAATATACCTTAGAACACCCTAGCAACCATCCAGAACACCATAGCAACCGCCCAAAATACCTTAGAACACCCTAGCAACCACCCAAAATGCCTTATAACACCCTAGCAACACCCTAGCAACCACCCAAAATACCTTAGAACACCCTAGCAACCACCCAAAATACATTAGAACACCATAGCAACACCATAGCAACCACCCAAAATACCTTAGAACACCCTAGCAACACCCTAGCAACCACCAAAAAAACCTTAGAACACCCTAGCAACACCCTAGCAACCACCCGAAATACCTCAGAACATCCTAGCAACACCCTAGCAACCACCCAAAATACCTTAGAACACCCTAGCAACCACCCAAAATACATTAGAACACCCTAGCAACACCATAGCAACCACCCGAAATACCTCAGAACATCCTAGCAACACCCTAGCAACCACCCAAAATACCTTAGAACACCATAGCAACACCATAGCAACCACTCAGAACACCCTAGCAACCACCCAAAATACCTTAGAACACCCTAGCAACCACCCAAAACACCCTAGCAACCACCCAAAATAACTTAAAACACCCTAGCAACCACCCAAAATACCTTAGAACACCCTAGCAACACCATAGCAACCACCAAAAATACCTTAGAACACCCTAGCAACCACCAAAAATACCTTAGAACACCCTAGCAACACCCTAGCAACCACCCGAAATACCTCAGAACATCCTAGCAACACCCTAGCAACCACCCAAAATACCTTAGAACACCATAGCAACACCCTAGCAACCACCCAAAATACCTTAGAACACCCTAGCAACCACATAATATACCTTAGAACACCCTAGCAACCACCCAGAACACCCTAGCAACCACCCAAAATAACTTAGAACACCCTAGCAACACCATAGCAACCACCCGAAATACCTCAGAACATCCTAGCAACACCCTAGCAACCACCCAAAATACCTTAGAACACCATAGCAACACCATAGCAACCACTCAGAACACCCTAGCAACCACCCAAAATACCTTAGAACACCCTAGCAACCACCCAGAACACCCTAGCAACCACCCAAAATACCTTAGAACACCCTAGCAACCACCCAAAATAACTTAAAACACCCTAGCAACCACCCAAAGTACCTTAGAACACCCTAGCAACACCATAGCAACCACCCAAAATACCTTAGAACACCCTAGCAACCACCAAAAATACCTTAGAACACCCTAGCAACACCCTAGCAACCACCCGAAATACCTCAGAACATCCTAGCAACACCCTAGCAACCACCCAAAATACCTTAGAACACCATAGCAACCACCCAAAATGCCTTATAACACCCTAGCAACACCCTAGCAACCACCCATAATACCTTAGAACACCCTAACAACACCCTAGCAACCACCCAAAATACCTTGAAACACCCTAGCAACACCATAGCAACCACCTAAAATACCCTAGAACACCCTAGCAACCACCCAGAACACCCTAGCAACCACTCAAAATACCTTAGAAACCACTTAGCAACCCACTAGAAACACCCTAGCAACATTTAATTACTTGAAACTATACTTTAACCTTTAAAACTACTTTGAACTTTAAACTATTTAAAACTTTAAACTACTTTAAACTAATTTAAACTTCAAACTACTTTAAAATTCAAACTTATTTAAACTTTAAACTACTTTAACTTTCAAACTAATTTAAACTTCAAACTACTTTAAAATTCAAACTAATTTAAACTTTAAACTAATTTAAACTATTTTAAACTTTAAACTAAGTTAAACTATAAACTACTTTAAACTAATTTAAACTTCAAACTACTTTAAACTTCTTCAAACTTTGCGGTCCAAACTTTCACAAGCCAACTTAAAGTTTGTCTCGACGAACTTTTTCTAGTTATTATTATTATTATTATTCTTCTTCTGCCCCCTAAAATTTCTGACTCTAACTCCTCCTAGAGCTTTAACTCCACATACTCCAAACTCGGCACGGACACTCAAACTGTTCTCACTTAGTGTGCTATATCTTTTCTAACTGATCGGACTTACGGTTTTCCTAAAAATGACGATCGAAACTCGAAAAAAACCATTTGAAAATCCCATTGACTTAACATTGCGGAATGTTCAGACTGTCAAACTCCCCAACTGTCAAAATTTCAAATCTAAATCCCTTGAAGGCCTGGACTCAAACTGCCATTCTATACACTATATGAGCCATTGAGACTCATTTAAACTAATGAACTCATCAATGACACTTCTAACTATCTAATCTTAAACTCTTAAACTCATAATAAATTAATAAACTCTAAACTTGAACTCTTAGACTCATTTAAACTTATAAACTCTAAACTCATAAATTAATCAACTCTGAACTCTTACTCATTTAAACTTAAAATCTCATGAATTTATACACTTATAAACTCATAAACATAGAAACTCATGAATTCATACACTAATGAACTCTCATGAATTCATACACTAATGAACTCTCATGAATTCATACACTAATGAACTCTCATGAATTCATACACTAATGAACTCTCATGAATTCATACACTAATGAACTCTCATGGATTCATACACTAATGAACTCTCATGAATTCATACACTAATGAACTCTCATGAATTCATACACTAATGAACTCTCATGGATTCATACACTAATGAACTCTCATGAATTCATACACTAATGAACTCTCATGGATTCATACACTAATGAACTCTCATGAATTCATACACTAATGAACTCTCATGAATTCATACACTAATGAACTCTCATGGATTCATACACTAATGAACTCTCATGAATTCATACACTAATGAACTCTCATGAATTCATACACTAATGAACTCTCATGGATTCATACACTAATGAACTCTCATGAATTCATACACTAATGAACTCTCATGGATTCATACACTAATGAACTCTCATGAATTCATACACTAATGAACTCTCATGAATTCATACACTAATGAACTCTCATGGATTCATACACTAATGAACTCTCATGGATTCATACTTATGAACTTTAAACTCATAAACTGAGTGTGTGTCTGAGTGAATGTATGTGTGTATATGTGTGTGTGTCTGTGAGCGAGTTAGTGTGTGTGTGCATTTGTGAGTGTATGTGCATGATTGTGTGTGTTAGTGAGCGTGTGTGTAAAGGTGAGCAAGTGTGTGTGTGTGTGTGTGTGTGAGTTAGTGAGCTTGTCTGTGTGTGTGTGTGTGTGTGTGTGTTAGAGTTAGTGAGCGTGTCTGTGTGTGTTTGTGTTAGTGAGCGTGTGTGTAAAGGTGAGCAAGTGTGTGTGTGTGTGTGTGTGAGTTAGTGAGCTTGTCTGTGTGTGTGTGTGTGTGTGTGGGTGTGTGTGTGTGTGTGTTAGAGTTAGTGAGCGTGTCTGTGAGTGTTTGTGAGTGAATAACTCATGAATTCATACACTTATGAACTCTTAAACTAAAATGAATAAACTCTGAACTCTTACTCATCTAAACTTATTAACTCTAAACTTGTACACTTATAAACACATGAATTCATACACTTATGAACTTTTAAACTCATAAATAGTTCACCATAGCAACCACCCAAAATACATTAGAACACCCTAGCAACACCTTAGCAACCACCCAAAATACCTTGGAACACCCTAGCAACACCATAGCAACCACCCAAAATACATTAGAACACCCTAGCAACACCTTAGCAACCACCCAAAATACCTTGGAACACCCTAGCAACACCATAGCAACCACCCAGAACACCCTAGCAACCGCCTAGCAACCCACAGAACACCATAGCAACTACCCAAAATACCTCAGAACACCCTAGCAACACCATAGCAACCACCCAGAACACCCTAGCAACCGCCCAAAATACCTTAGAACACCTTAGCAACACCATAGCAACCACCCAGAACACCCTAGCAACCACCCAAAATACCTTAGAACACCCTAGCAACCACCCAGAACACCCTAGCAACCACCCAAAATACCTTAGAACACCCTAGCAACCACCCAAAATACATTAGAAAACCCTAGCAACACCATAGCAACCACCCAAAATACCTTAGAACACCCTAACAACACCCTAGCAACCACCAAAAATACCTTAGAACACCCTAGCAACACCTTAGCAACCACCCGAAATACCTCAGAACATCCTAGCAACACCCTAGCAACCACCCAAAATACCTTAGAACACCATAGCAACCACCCAGAACACCCTAGCAACCACCCAAAATACATTAGAACACCCTAGCAACCACCCAGAACACCCTAGCAACCACCCAAAATACCTTAGAACACCCTAGCAACCACCCAAAATAACTTAAAACACCCTAGCAACCACCCAAAATACCTTAGAACACCCTAGCAACACCATAGCAACCACCCAAAATACCTTATAACACCCTAGCAACACCCTAGCAACAACCAAAAATACCTTAGAACACCCTAGCAACACCCTAGCAACCACCCGAAATACCTCAGAACATCCTAGCAACACCCTAGCAACCACCCAAAATACCTTAAAACACCCTAGCAACACCCTGGCAACCACCTAAAATACCCTAGAACACCCTAGCAACCACCCAGAACACCCTAGCAACCACTCAAAATACCTTAGAAACCACCTAGCAACCCACTAGAAACACCCTAGCAACATTTAATTACTTGAAACTATACTTTAACCTTTAAACTACTTTGAACTTTAAACTATTTAAAACTTTAAACTACTTTAAACTACTTTAAACTAATTTAAACTTCAAACTACTTTAAAATTCAAACTTATTTAAACTTTAAACTACTTTAACTTTCAAACTAATTTAAACTTCAAACTACTTTAAAATTCAAACTAATTTAAACTTTAAATTAATTTAAACTATTTTAAACTTTAAACTAAGTTAAACTATAAACTACTTTAAACTAATTTAAACTTCAAACTACTTTAAACTTCTTCAAACTTTGCGGTCCAAACTTTCACAAGCCAACTTAAAGTTTGTCTCGACGAACTTTTTCTAGTTATTATTATTATTCTTCTTCTGCCCCCTAAAATTTCTGACTCTAACTCCTCCTAGAGCTTTAACTCCACATACTCCAAACTCGGCACGGACACTCAAACTGTTCTCACTTAGTGTGCTATATCTTTTCTAACTGATCGGACTTACGGTTTTCCTAAAAATGACGATCGAAACTCGAAAAAAACCATTTGAAAATCCCATTGACTTAACATTGCGGAATGTTCAGACTGTCAAACTCCCCAACTGTCAAAATTTCAAATCTAAATCCCTTGAAGGCCTGGACTCAAACTGCCATTCTATACACTATATGAGCCATTGAGACTCATTTAAACTAATGAACTCATCAATGACACTTCTAACTATCTAATCTTAAACTCTTAAACTCATAATAAATTAATAAACTCTAAACTTGAACTCTTAGACTCATTTAAACTTATAAACTCTAAACTCATAAATTAATCAACTCTGAACTCTTACTCATTTAAACTTAAAATCTCATGAATTTATACACTTATAAACTCATAAACATAGAAACTCATGAATTCATACACTAATGAACTCTCATGAATTCATACACTAATGAACTCTCATGAATTCATACACTAATGAACTCTCATGAATTCATACACTAATGAACTCTCATGAATTCATACACTAATGAACTCTCATGGATTCATACACTAATGAACTCTCATGAATTCATACACTAATGAACTCTCATGAATTCATACACTAATGAACTCTCATGGATTCATACACTAATGAACTCTCATGAATTCATACACTAATGAACTCTCATGGATTCATACACTAATGAACTCTCATGAATTCATACACTAATGAACTCTCATGAATTCATACACTAATGAACTCTCATGGATTCATACACTAATGAACTCTCATGAATTCATACACTAATGAACTCTCATGAATTCATACACTAATGAACTCTCATGGATTCATACACTAATGAACTCTCATGAATTCATACACTAATGAACTCTCATGGATTCATACACTAATGAACTCTCATGAATTCATACACTAATGAACTCTCATGAATTCATACACTAATGAACTCTCATGGATTCATACACTAATGAACTCTCATGGATTCATACTTATGAACTTTAAACTCATAAACTGAGTGTGTGTCTGAGTGAATGTATGTGTGTATATGTGTGTGTGTCTGTGAGCGAGTTAGTGTGTGTGTGCATTTGTGAGTGTATGTGCATGATTGTGTGTGTTAGTGAGCGTGTGTGTAAAGGTGAGCAAGTGTGTGTGTGTGTGTGTGTGTGTGAGTTAGTGAGCTTGTCTGTGTGTGTGTGTGTGTGTGTGTGTTAGAGTTAGTGAGCGTGTCTGTGTGTGTTTGTGTTAGTGAGCGTGTGTGTAAAGGTGAGCAAGTGTGTGTGTGTGTGTGTGTGAGTTAGTGAGCTTGTCTGTGTGTGTGTGTGTGTGTGTGTGTGGGTGTGTGTGTGTGTGTGTTAGAGTTAGTGAGCGTGTCTGTGAGTGTTTGTGAGTGAATAACTCATGAATTCATACACTTATGAACTCTTAAACTAAAATGAATAAACTCTGAACTCTTACTCATCTAAACTTATTAACTCTAAACTTGTACACTTATAAACACATGAATTCATACACTTATGAACTTTTAAACTCATAAATAGTTCACCATAGCAACCACCCAAAATACATTAGAACACCCTAGCAACACCTTAGCAACCACCCAAAATACCTTGGAACACCCTAGCAACACCATAGCAACCACCCAAAATACATTAGAACACCCTAGCAACACCTTAGCAACCACCCAAAATACCTTGGAACACCCTAGCAACACCATAGCAACCACCCAGAACACCCTAGCAACCGCCTAGCAACCCACAGAACACCATAGCAACTACCCAAAATACCTCAGAACACCCTAGCAACACCATAGCAACCACCCAGAACACCCTAGCAACCGCCCAAAATACCTTAGAACACCTTAGCAACACCATAGCAACCACCCAGAACACCCTAGCAACCACCCAAAATACCTAAGAAAACACCCTAGCAACCACCCAGAACACCCTAGCAACCACCCAAAATACCTTAGAACACCCTAGCAACCACCCAAAATACATTAGAAAACCCTAGCAACACCATAGCAACCACCCAAAATACCTTAGAACACCCTAACAACACCCTAGCAACCACCAAAAATACCTTAGAACACCCTAGCAACACCTTAGCAACCACCCGAAATACCTCAGAACATCCTAGCAACACCCTAGCAACCACCCAAAATACCTTAGAACACCATAGCAACCACCCAGAACACCCTAGCAACCACCCAAAATACCTTAGAACACCCTAGCAACCACCCAGAACACCCTAGCAACCACCCAAAATACCTTAGAACACCCTAGCAACCACCCAAAATAACTTAAAACACCCTAGCAACCACCCAAAATACCTTAGAACACCCTAGCAACACCATAGCAACCACCCAAAATACCTTAGAACACCCTAGCAACACCCTAGCAACAACCAAAAATACCTTAGAACACCCTAGCAACACCCTAGCAACCACCCGAAATACCTCAGAACATCCTAGCAACACCCTAGCAACCACCCAAAATACCTTAAAACACCCTAGCAACACCCTAGCAACCACCTAAAATACCCTAGAACACCCTAGCAACCACCCAGAACACCCTAGCAACCACTCAAAATACCTTAGAAACCACCTAGCAACCCACTAGAAACACCCTAGCAACATTTAATTACTTGAAACTATACTTTAACCTTTAAACTACTTTGAACTTTAAACTATTTAAAACTTTAAACTACTTTAAACTACTTTAAACTAATTTAAACTTCAAACTACTTTAAAATTCAAACTTATTTAAACTTTAAACTACTTTAACTTTCAAACTAATTTAAACTTCAAACTACTTTAAAATTCAAACTAATTTAAACTTTAAATTAATTTAAACTATTTTAAACTTTAAACTAAGTTAAACTATAAACTACTTTAAACTAATTTAAACTTCAAACTACTTTAAACTTCTTCAAACTTTGCGGTCCAAACTTTCACAAGCCAACTTAAAGTTTGTCTCGACGAACTTTTTCTAGTTATTATTATTATTCTTCTTAGAAAACTGTTGACTGCTACTCCTCCTAGAGCTTTAACTCTACAAACTCCAAACTCAGACTAGACCTTTGGACTGTTCTGAAGTTAGTTGCTATATCTTTTCTAACTGATCGGACTTACGGTTTTCCTAAAAACTACGATCAAACTCGGAAAAAACTCCCATTGACTTTACATTGCGGAATCTTCAGATTTTCAAACTCCCCAACTGTCAAAAATTCAAATGTAAATCCCTTGAAACCCTAGACTGAATCAAACTGCCATTCTATATACTATATGAGCCATTGAGACTCATTCAAACTAATAAACTCATCTATCTATGACACTTATCCATCTATCTATCTATCTACTTTAAACTAAATTAAACTTCAAACTAAATTAAACTTTAAACTTCAAACTAATTTAAACTTCAAACTTATTTAAACTTTAAACTTCAAACTAATTTAAACTTTAAACTCATAAACTCGTACACTTATAAACTCATACACTTATAAACTCATGAATTCATACACTTATGAACTCAAACTCATAAATTAATAAACTCTGAACTCTTACTCATTTAAACTTATAAACTCTAAACTCATAAATTCATACACTTATAAACTCATGAACTTATAAATGCATTAATTCATACACGTATGAACTCTCATGAATTCATACACTTATGAACTTTTAAACTCATAAATAGTTCACCATAGCAAACACCCAGAACACTCTAGCAACTGCATAGCAACCACCCAGAACACCCTAGAAACCAACTGAAATACCTTAGAACACCCTAGCAACACCATAGCAACCACCCACAATACCTTAGAACACCCTAGCAACCACATAATATACCTTAGAACACCCTAGCAACCGCCCAAAATACCTTAGAACACCCTAGCAACCACCCAAAATGCCTTATAACACCCTAGCAATACCATAGCAACCACCCAAAATACCTTAGAACACCCTAGCAACACCCTAGCAACCACCAAAAATACCTTAGAACACCCTAGCAACACCCTAGCAACCACCCGAAATACCTCAGAACATCCTAGCAACACCCTAGCAACCACCCAAAATACCTTCGAACACCATAGCAACCACCCAAAATACCTTAGAACACCCTAGCAACACCATAGCAACCACCCAAAATACCCTAGAACACCCTAGCAACCACCCAAAATATCTTAGAACACCCTAGCAACCACCCAAAATACATTAGAACACCCTAGCAAACACCCAAAATACCTTAGAACACCCTAGCAACACCATAGCAACCACCCAAAATATCTTAGAACACCCTAGCAACCACCAAAAATACATTAGAACACCCTAGCAACACCCTAGCAACCACCCAAAATACCTTAGAACACCCTAGCAACACCATAGCAACCACCCAAAATATCTTAGAACACCCTAGAAACCACCAAAAATACCTTAGAACACCCTAGCAACACCCTAGCAACCACCCGAAATACCTCAGAACATCCTAGCAACACCCTAGCAACCACCCAAAATACCTTAGAACACCATAGCAACACCATAGCAACCACCCAAAATACCTTAGAACACCCTAACAACACCCTAGCAACCACCCAAAATACCTTAAAACACCCTAGCAACACCATAGCAACCACCCAAAATACATTAGAACACCCTAGCAACACCCTAGTAACCACCTAAAATACCCTAGAACACCCTAGCAACCACCCAGAACACCCTAGCAACCACTCAAAATACCTTAGAAACCACCTAACAACCCACTAGAAACACCCTAGCAACATTTAATTACTTGAAACTATATTTTAACCTTTAAACTACTTTGAACTTTAAACTATTTAAAACTTTAAACTACTTTAAACTACTTTAAACTAATTTAAACTTCAAACTACTTTAAAATTCAAACTTATTTAAACTTTAAATTAATTTAAACTATTTTAAACTTCAAACTAATTTAAACTTTAAACTAATTTAAACTTCAAACTACTTTAATTTAAACTTCAAACTAATTTAAACTTTAAACTAATTTAAACTTCAAACTACTTTAAACTTCTTCAAACTTTGCGGTCCAAACTTTCACAAGCCAACTTAAAGTTTGTCTCGACGAACTTTTTCTAGTTATTATTATTCTTTTTCTGAGACTAAAATTTCAAACTCTAACTCCTCCTAGAGCTTTAACTCCACATACTCCAAACTCGGCACGGACACTCAAACTGTTCTGACTCGAGTTGCTATATCTTTTCTAACTGATCGGACTTACGGTTTTCCTAAAAACTGCGATCAAACTCGGAAAAAACTCCCATTGACTTTACATTGCGGAACTTTCAAAAATTCAAATCCCAACTGTCATTTTCACACAGACACAAAAGGGCCTGACAGCCCTGCTGTCAGGCAGACCTCTCTCTCTCCCTAGGAGGATTTATTTTATCAAGCAGCCAATAAGTAATGGCCCTAAATCTTCAAAGCCACACCATAGCAACCAGTTACAGCACCCTAGCAACCGTGGGCGATAGGCACGAGGCCGCAGGCCTCGTGCCATACTAAATAACTCTATAAAAACTCTATAAAAACTCTATAAAAACTCCAAATAAAAACTCCACAGTAATTATCTGTTAAAAAATACATGCCGACATCACACACCCCTGATTGAGGCGTCAAATTGTGCGGATTATTGAGGAGAGGTGTGCTGTGACTTTTCTTAGCGATCGGGGGTACGGTGTTCGCCCCAGGGGCAAATAATTGGGTAAAAAAAATCCCATAGACTTAACACTGCCACAAACTTTGACGACACGTAGCACTGACCGATGATTTCTCAGAAACTTGTAATTTACCACATTTGATGAGGCTGGCAGGCTCTGTAAGAACATACCTCACAATGGGGTAAAAGTTGCACCCCTGGGGGGCAGGAGCGGCCCAAAGTTGCCCCATTGACTTACTATGGTGTAGGACGGCCCTTGAAATGCATGCGTTTTTCCTACTATGGTAAATTGTATTGTGATTTTGTATTGAACATAGCTCTGGGTCACAGTGTCATAGAGACAAGGGGGCGGGCTCAATTTTTTTCAGACGACCAATCAGTCTCTCAGGATCATTGTGAAGCTATCAAGCCACGCCCTAGCAACCATTTAGAGCACCCTTAGCAACAACTCCCATAGACTTCCATTGAAAGAGATCGAAGGGATATCTCTGGACTGAATTGTCATAGAAACATGAGGGTGGTCTCGTTTGACTCGGGGCAGCAAACAGCCAATCATGAATCACCTCAACACTTCCTAGCCACGCCCTAGCAACCATTGTCGAGCACCTTAGCAACCAAAATCCAAAGAGGAATATCGTCCATTCTGAATGTCACAGAGGCATGGGAGTTGGTTTATATCATTCATACTGACAAGCAGCCTTTGGAGTTTCATGATTGGCAGCTGCCAAGCCACTCCCTAGCAACCAAACAGAGTACCCTAGCAACCATTTTGCAAGACCTACATCTCTGCATCAGAACATGGTATAGAGATGGGGGTTGGTTTATATCATTCATACTGACAAGCAGCCTTTGGAGTTTCATGATTGGCAGCAGCAAAGCCACTCCCTAGCAACCAAACAGAGTACCCTAGCAACCATTTTGTAACAGCTATATCTCAGCATCAGAACATTGTATCGCGATAGGGGTTGGGTCTTTTGACTCATGCTAGCACACAGGACTTTCAACATGCTTAACATGCTAGCTGTGAATAGCTACATGCTAATATTGATTAGCTAAGTGCTAAATCATGCCATGAACATTATAAAAACTCTATAGTAACCATAGATGAACACTACCAACCACCTAGTAACACCATAGCAACCACCCAGAATACCATAGCAACCACCTAAAACACACTAGCAACCGCCTAGCAACACCATAGCAACCACCCAGAACACCCTAGCAACACCCTAGCAACCACCCAGAACACCCTAGCAACACCCTAGCAACCACCCAGAATACCCTAGCAACCGCCTAGCAACACCCTAGCAACCACCCAGAATACCCTAGCAACCGCCTAGCAACACCCTAGCAACCACCCAGAACACCCTAGCAACTGCCTAGCAACACCCTAGCAACCACCCAGAACACCATAGCAACCACCTAGAACACCCTAGCAACCGCCTAACAACCACCCAGAACACCCTAGCAACTACCTAGCAACCACCCAAAATACCTTAGAACACCCTAGCAACACCATAGCAACCAAACAAAATACCTTAGAACACCCTAACAACACCCTAGCAACCACCCAAAATACCTTAGAACATCCTAGCAACACTATAGCAACCACCCAGAACACCCTAGCAACCACTCAAAATACCTTAGCAACCGCCTAGCGACCACCCAGAACAACCTAGCAACCACCCAAAATACCTTAAAACATCCTAGCAACACCATAGCAACCACCCAGAACACCCTAGCAACCACCAAAAATACCTTAGAACACCCTAGCAACACCATAGCAACCACCCAGAACACCCTAGCAACTGCCTTGCAACCACCCAGAACACCATAGCAACCACCCAGAACACCCTAGCAACCACCTAACAACCAACCAGAACACCCTAGCAACCACCCAGAACACCCTAGCAACTGCCTAACAACCACCCAGAACACCATAGCAACCCACTAGAAACACTGTAGCAACTTTAAATTACTTCAAACTATACTTTAAACTTTAAACTAATTTAAACTTCAAACTACTTTAAACTTTAAACTAAATTAAAATTCAAACTACTTTAAAATTCAAACTAATTTAAACTTTAAACTACTTTAAATTTCAAACTAATTTAAATTTTCAAACTAATTTAAACTTCTTCAAACTTTCTGTTCCAAACTTTCACAAGCCAACTTAAAGTTTGTCTCGACGAACTTTTTCTAGTTATTATTATTCTTCTTAGAAAACTGTTGACTGCTACTCCTCCTAGAGCTTTAACTCTACAAACTCCAAACTCAGACTAGACCTTTGAACTGTTCTGAAGTTAGTTGCTATATCTTTTCTAACTGATCGGACTTACGGTTTTCCTAAAAACTACGATCAAACTCGGAAAAAACTCCCATTGACTTTACATTGCGGAATCTTCAGATTTTCAAACTCCCCAACTGTCAAAAATTCAAATGTAAATCCCTTGAAACCCTAGACTGAATCAAACTGCCATTCTATATACTATATGAGCCATTGACACTCATTCAAACTAATAAACTCATCTATCTATGACACTTATCCATCTATCTATCTATCTACTTTAAACTAAATTAAACTTCAAACTAAATTAAACTTTAAACTTCAAACTAATTTAAACTTCAAACTTATTTAAACTTTAAACTTCAAACTTATTACAACTTTAAACTTCAAACTAATTTAAACTTTAAACTCATAAACTCGTACACTTATAAACTCATACACTTATAAACTCATGAATTCATACACTTATGAACTCAAACTCATAAATTAATAAACTCTGAACTCTTACTCATTTAAACTTATAAACTCATAAATTTATACACTTATAAACTCATGAACTTATAAATGCATTAATTCATACACGTATGAACTCTCATGAATTCATACACTTATGAACTTTTAAACTCATAAATAGTTCACCATAGCAAACACCCAGAACACTCTAGCAACTGCATAGCAACCACCCAGAACACCCTAGAAACCAACTGAAATACCTTAGAACACCCTAGCAACACCATAGCAACCACCCACAATACCTTAGAACACCCTAGCAACCACCCAGAACACCCTAGCAACCGCCCAAAATACCTTAGAACACCCTAGCAACCACCCAAAATGCCTTAAAACACCCTAGCAACACCCTAGCAACCACCCAAAATACCTTAGAACACCCTAGCAACCACCCAAAATACATTAGAACACCCTAGCAACACCCTAGCAACCACCCACAATACCTTAGAACACCCTAGCAACACCCTAGCAACCACCCGAAATACCTCAGAACATCCTAGCAACACCCTAGCAACCACCCAAAATACCTTAGAACACCATAGCAACACCATAGCAACCACCCAGAACACCCTAGCAACCACCCAAAATACCTTAGAACACCCTAGCAACCACCCAGAACACCCTAGCAACCACCCAAAATACCTTAGAACACCCTAGCAACACCATAGCAACCACCCAAAATACCTTAGAACACCCTAGCAACACCCTAGCAACGACCAAAAATACCTTAGAACACCCTAGCAACACCCTAGCAACCACCCGAAATACCTCAGAACATCCTAGCAACACCCTAGCAACCACCCAAAATACCTTAGAACACCATAGCAACACCATAGCAACCACCCAAAATACCTAAGAACACCCTAACAACACCCTAGCAACCACCCAAAATACCTTAAAACACCCTAGCAACACCATAGCAACCACCTAAAATACCCTAGAACACCCTAGCAACCACCCAGAACACCCTAGCAACCACTCAAAATACCTTAGAACACCCTAGCAACCACCCAGAACACCCTAGCAACCACCCAAAATACCTTAGAACACCCTAGCAACCACCCAAAATAACTTAAAACACCCTAGCAACCACCCAAAATACCTTAGAACACCCTAGCAACACCATAGCAACCACCCAAAATACCTTAGAACACCCTAGCAACATCCTAGCAACCACCAAAAATACCTTAGAACACCCTAGCAACAACCTAGCAACCAACCGAAATACCTCAGAACATCCTAGCAACACCCTAGCAACCACCCAAAATACCTTAGAACACCATAGCAACACCATAGCAACCACCCAAAATACCTAAGAACACCCTAACAACACCCTAGCAACCACCCAAAATACCTTAAAACACCCTAGCAACACCATAGCAACCACCTAAAATACCCCAGAACACCCTAGCAACCACTCAAAATACCTTAGAAACCACCTAGCAACCCACTAGAAACACCCTAGCAACATTTAATTACTTGAAACTATACTTTAACCTTTAAACTACTTTGAACTTTAAACTATTTAAAACTTTAAACTACTTTAAACTACTTTAAACTAATTTAAACTTCAAACTACTTTAAAATTCAAACTTATTTAAACTTTAAACTACTTTAACTTTCAAACTAATTTAAACTTCAAACTAAGTGAAACTTCTTCAAACTTTGCGGTCCAAACTTTCACAAGCCAACTTAAAGTTTGTCTCGACGAACTTTTTCTAGTTAAGTTGGCTTGGAGAGCCAACTTACTGATATTGTACTTAAACTTATTATTATTATTCTTTTTCTGAGACTAAAATTTTCAAACACTATCTCCTCCTAGAGCTTTAACTCCACATACTCCAAACTCGGCACGGACACTCAAACTGTTTTGACTCGAGTTGCTATATCTTTTCTAACTGATCGGACTTACGGTTTTCCTAAAAATGACGCTCAAAGTCGGAAAAAACTCCCATTGACTTTACATTGCGGAATGTTCAGATTTTCAAACTCCCCAACTGTCAAAATTTCAAATCTAAATACCTTGAAGCCCTAGACTGAATCAAACTGCCATTCTATACACTATATGAGTCATTGAGACTCATTTAAACTAATGAACTCATCAATGACACTTCTAACTATCTAATCTTAAACTCTTAAACTCATAACAAATGAATAAACTCTAAAATTGAACTCTTAGGCTCATTTAAATTTATTAACTCTAAACTCATAAACTCTAAATTCATAAACTCATACTCTTATAAACTCTCATAAACTATTAAACTCATGAATTAATAAACTCTGGACACTTACTCATTTAAACTTATAAACTCTAAACTCCTAAATTAATAAACTCTGAACTCTTACTCATTTAAACTTATAATCTCATGAATGTATACACTTATAAACTCATAAACATAGAAACTCATGAATTCATAAACTTATGAACTCTCATGAAATCATACTATGAACTTTAAAACTCATAAATAGTTCACCATAGCAACTTCCCAGAACACCCGAGCAACCGCTCAAAACACCCTAGCAACACCCTAGCAACCACCCAGAACACCCTAGGAAACAACCAAAATACCTTATAACACCCTAGCAACCGCCCAAAATACCTTACAACACCTTAGCAACACCATAGCAACCAACAAAAATAAATTAGAACACCATAGCAACCACCCAGAGCACCCTAGCAACCGCCTAGCAACCCCCAGAACACCCTAGTAACCACCCAAAATACCTTAGAACACCCTAGCAACCGCCCAGAACACCCTAGCAACCACCCAAAATACCTTAGAACACCCTAGCAACCACCCAGAACACCATAGCAACCACCCAAAATACCTTAGAACACCCTAGCAACACCCTAGCAACCACCCAGAACACCCTAGCAACCACCCAAAATACCTTAGAACACCCTAGCAACACCATAGCAACCAACCAAAATACCTCAGAACACCCTAACAACACCCTAGCAACACCATAGCAACCAACCAAAATACCTCAGAACACCCTAACAACACCCTAGCAACCACCCAAAATACCTTAGAACATCCTAGCAACACCATAGCAACCACCCAGAACACCCTAGCAACCACCCAAAATACCTTAGAACACCCTAGCAACCACCCAGAACACCCTAGCAACCACCCAAAATACCTTAGAACACCCTAGCAACACCATAGCAACCACCCAAAATACCTTAGAACACCCTAGCAACACCCTAGCAACCACCCAAAATACATTAGAACACCCTAGCAACGCCATAGCAACCACCCAAAATACCTTAGAACACCCTAGCAACACCCTAGCAACCACCAAAAATACCTTAGAACACCCTAGCAACCACCCGAAATACCTAAGAACATCCTAGCAACACCCTAGCAACCACCCAAAATGCCTTATAACACCCTAGTAACACCCTAGCAACCACCCAAAATACCTTAGAACACCCTAGCAACCACCCAGAACACCCTAGCAACCACCCAAAATACCTTAGAACACCCTAGCAACACCCTAGCAACCACCCAAAATACCTTAGAACACCCTAGCAACACCCTAGCAACCACCCAAAATACATTAGAACACCCTAGCAACACCATAGCAACCACCCAAAATACCTTAGAACACCCTAGCAACACCCTAGCAACCACCAAAAATACCTTAGAACACCCTAGCAACCACCCGAAATACCTAAGAACATCCTAGCAACACCCTAGCAACCACCCAAAATGCCTTATAACACCCTAGTAACACCCTAGCAACCACCCAAAATACCTTAGAACACCCTAGCAACCACCCAAAATACATTAGAACACCATAGCAACACCATAGCAACCACCCAAAATACCTTAGAACACCCTAGCAACACCCTAGCAACCACCAAAAATACCTTAGAACACCCTAGCAACCACCCGAAATACCTAAGAACATCCTAGCAACACCCTAGCAACCACCCAAAATACCTTAGAACACCATAGCAACACCATAGCAACCACCCAAAATACCTTAGAACACCATAGCAACACCATAGCAACCACCCAAAATACCTTAGAACACCCTAGCAACACTCTAGCAACCACCAAAAATACCTTAGAACATCCTAGCAACCACCCGAAATACCTCAGAACATCCTAGCAACACCCTAGCAACCACCCAAAATACCTTAGAACACCCTAGCAACCACCAAAAATACCTTAGAACACCCTAGCAACCACCCGAAATACCTCAGAACATCCTAGCAACACCCTAGCAACCACCCAAAATACCTCAGAACACCCTAGCAACACCATAGCAACCGCCAAAATGCCTTAGAACACCACAGCAACCACACACAACACCCTAGCAACCACCTAAAATACCCTAGAACACCCTAGCAACCACCCAGAACACCCTAGCAACCACTCAAAATACCTTAGAAACCACCTAGCAACCCACTAGAAACACCCTTGCAACATTTAATTACTTGAAACTATACTTTAACCTTTAAACTACTTTGAACTTTAAACTATTTAAAACTTTAAACTACTTTAAACTAATTTAAACTTCAAACTACTTTAAAATTCAAACTTATTTAAACTTTAAACTACTTTAAAATTCAAACTAATTTAAACTTTAAATTAATTTAAACTATTTTAAACTTTAAACTAAGTTAAACTATAAACTACTTTAAACTAATTTAAACTTCAAACTAATTTAAACTTTAAACTAATTTAAACTTCAAACTACTTTAAACTTCTTCAAACTTTGCGGTCCAAACTTTCACAAGCCAACTTAAAGTTTGTCTCGACGAACTTTTTCTAGTTATTATTATTCTTCTTACTCAAATTTACAACTCTAACTCCTCCTAGAGCTTTAACTCCACATACTCCAAACTCTGCACAGACACTCAAACTGTTCTGACTCGGTGTGCTATATCTTTTCTAACTGATTGGACTTACAGTTTTCTTAAAAATTTATATTAAACATCATAAAATTCCCATAGACTTTCATTGCAGCATGTTCAAAATGAGCCAAGGCTACGGTGGCCCAGTAGTGCACAACATAAAAACTCAAATCTAAACTCCCTGAAGCCCTAGACTCAATTAAACTACCATTCAATGTACTAATAATCTATCTATCTTTCTAAATAATCTATCTGTCTATCTATCTATCTATCTATCTATCTATCTATCTATCTATCTATCTATCTATCTATCTATCTTTCTAACTCTCTCTTTCTAACTCTCTATCTATCTAACTATCTATCTATCTATCTATCTATCTATCTCTTTCTAACTAATCTTTCTTTCTTTCTAACTAATCTGTCTTTCTTTCTAACTAATCTATCTTTCTTTCTAACTAATCTATCTTTCTAACTAATCTATCTTTCTTTCTAACTAATCTATCTTTCTTTCTAACTAATCTATCTTTCTTTCTAACTAATCTATCTTTCTTTCTTTCTTTCTAACTTTCTAACTAATCTTTCTTTCTTTCTAACTAATCTATCTTTCTTTCTTTCTTTCTTTCTAACTAATCTTTCTTTCATTCTTTCTAACTAATCTTTTTTCTTTCTAACTAATCTATCTTTCTTTTTTCTAACTAATCTTTCTTTCTTTCTAACTAATCTGTCTTTCTTTCTAACTAATCTATCTTTCTTTTTTCTAACTAATCTTTCTTTCTTTCTAACTAATCTATCTTTCTTTTTTCTAACTAATCTTTTTTCTTTCTAACTAATCTATCTTTCTTTTTTCTAACTAATCTGTCTTTCTTTCTAACTAATCTATCTTTCTTTCTAACTAATCTATCTTTCTTTCTTTCTTTCTTTCTAACTTTCTAACTAATCTTTCTTTCTTTCTAACTAATCTATCTTTCTTTCTAACTAATCTTTCTTTCACTCTTTCTAACTAATCTTTTTTCTTTCTAACTAATCTGTCTTTCATTCTTTCTAACTAATCTTTCTTTCATTCTTTCTAACCAATCTTTTTTTCTTTCTAACTAATCTTTCTTCTTTCTTTCTTTCTTTCTTTCTTTCTTTCTTTCTTTCTTTCTTTCTTTCTTTCTTTCTTTCTTTCTAACTAATCTTTCTTCTTTCTTTCTTTCTAACTAATCTTTCTTCTTTCTTTCTTTCTTTCTAACTAATCTTTCTTCTTTCTTTCTTTCTTTCTAACTAATCTTTCTTTCATTCTTTCTAACTAATCTTTTTTCTTTCTAACTAATCTATCTTTCTTTCTTTCAAACTAATCTTTCTTTCATTCTTTCTAACTAATCTTTTTTCTTTCTAACTAATCTATCTTTCTTTCTTTCAAACTAATCTTTCTTTCATTCTTTCTAACCAATCTTTCTTTCTTTCTAACTAATCTTTTTTCTTTCTTTCTTTCTTTCTTTCTTTCTTTCTTTCTTTCTAACTAATCCTTTTTTTCTTTCTAACTAATCTTTCTTCTTTCTTTCTTTCTTTCTTACTAATCTTTCTTTCTTTCTTTCTAACTAATCTTTTTTCTTTCTTTCTTTCTTTCTTTCTAACTAATCTTTCTTCTTTCTTTCTTTCTTTCTTTCTTTCTTTCTAACTAATCTTTCTTCTTTCTTTCTTTCTTTCTTTCTTTCTTTCTTTCTAACTAATCTTTCTTCTTTCTTTCTTTCTTTCTAACTAATCTTTCTTTCTTTCTTTCTTTCTAACTAATCTTTCTTTATTTCTTTCTTTCTAACTATTCTTTCTTTCTTTTTAACTAATCTATCTTTCTTTCTTTTGAACTAATCTATCTATTTTTCTTTCTTTTGAACTAATCTATCTATCTTTCTTTCTTTTTAACTAATCTATCTATCTATCTATCTATCTATCTATCTATCTATCTATCTATCTATCTATCTATCTATCTATCTATCTTTCTTTCTAACTAATCCTTCTTTCTGTCTTTCTTTCTAACTAATCTATCTTTTTAACTAATCTTTCTTTCTTTCTAACTAATCTTTCTTTCTTTCTAACTGATCTTTCTTTCTTTCTAAATAATCTTTCTTTCTAACTTATCTATCTTTTTTCTTTCTAACTAATCTATCTTTCTTTCTAACTAAAGTAGTAGAGAAGTAGTTACTATGTCTGTTTTCGAAGAAATTGATGGCAAAATTTTGGAAGAAACCGTACAGCACCTTAAAACATCAACCTGCGCCCTTGACACACTTCCCACATCTTTTTTTAAAAGTGTGTTAAACAGCTTAGAAGCAGATCTCCTAGAAGTGGTAAATGCCTCACTTCTTTCTGGGAGTTTTCCAAACTCCCTGAAAACTGCAGTTGTCAAGCCCCTCCTGAAAAAGAGCAATCTGGATAAGACCATCTTAAGCAATTATAGACCGATCTCAAATCTTCCTTTCATAGGCAAGATCATTGAAAAAGTTGTCTTCAATCAGCTGAACAAATTCCTAAGCTTGAATGGATACTTTGACAATTTTCAATCTGGTTTCCGATCGCATCACAGCACAGAGACAGCGCTCATAAAGATAATAAACGATATTCGCTTAAATACTGATACAGGCAAATTATCAGTGCTGGTACTACTCGACCTCAGTGCTGCATTTGACACTGTCGATCACAACATACTTCTTGACAGGCTGGAAAACTGGGTGGGGCTTTCTGGGATAGTCCTAAAATGGTTCAGGTCATACTTAGAAGGGAGAGGTTATTATGTGAGTATAGGAGACCATAAGTCTGAGTGGACTCCCATGACATGCGGAGTCCCTCAAGGCTCAATTCTTGCACCACTCCTATTCAACCTGTACATGCTCCCAATGAGCCAAATAATGAGAAAGAACCGAATCTCTTACCACAGCTATGCAGACGACACACAGCTCTACTTAGCCCTATCGCCTAACGACTACAGCCCCATTGACTCCCTGTGCCAATGCATTGATGAAGTAAACGGTTGGATGTGCCAAAACTTTCTTCAGTTAAACAAAGACAAAACTGAAGTCATTGCGTTTGGAAACAAAGATGAAGTTCTCAAGGTAAATGCATACCTTGACGCTAGGGGTCTAACAACTAAAAATCAAGTCAGGAATCTTGGTGTGTCTCTAGAGTCAGACCTTAGTTTCAGTAGTCATGTCAAAGCAATAACTAAATCAGCATACTATCATTTGAAAAATATTGCAAGAATTAGATGCTTTGTTTCCAGTCAAGACTTAGAGAAACTTGTGCATGCTTTTATCACCAGCAGGGTGGATTATTGTAATGGACTCCTCACTGGCCTTCCTAAAAAGACCATAAGACAGTTGCAGCTCATACAGAACGCTGCTGCCAGGATTCTGAGCAGAACCAGAAAATTTGAACATATCACACCAGTCCTCAGGTCTTTACACTGGCTCCCAGTTACATTTAGGATTGATTTTAAAGTATTATTACTGGTATATAAATCATTCAATGGGCTAGGACCTCAATATATTGCAGATATGCTCACTGAATATAAACCCAACAGATCACTCAGATCATTAGGATCACATCAGTTAGAAATACCAAGGGTTCACTCTAAGCAAGGAGAGTCTGCTTTTAGCTATTATGCCAGCCGCAGCTGGAACCAGCTTCCAGAGGAGATCAGATGTGCTCCTACAGTAGTCACATTCAAATCCAGACTCAAAACACATCTGTTTAGCTGTGCATTTACTGAATGAGCACTGTGTCAATGTTCGTCCGACTGTTTTTACTGTACTTTATTTTATTTTTTATTCTAAACTGTTTTAATTATTTCCTCCTATGTAAAGCACTTTGAATTACCATTGTGTATGAAATGTGCTATATAAATAAACTTGCCTTGCCTTGCCTTGCCTTGCCTAACTAATCTATCTTTTTTCTTTCTAACTAATCTATCTTTCTTTCTTTCTAACTAATCTATCTTTTTTCTTTCTAACTAATCTATCTTTCTTTCTAACTAATCTTTCTTTCTAACTAATCCTTTCTTTCTTTCTTTCTAACTAATCTATCTTTTTTTCTAACTAATCTATCTTTCTTTCTTTCTAACTAACCTCTTTCTTTCTTTCTAACTAATCTATCTTTTTTTCTTTCTAACTAATCTATCTTTCTTTCTTTCTAACTAATCTCTTTATTTCTTTTTAACTAATCTATCTTTTTTTCTTTCTAACTAATCTATCGTTCTTTCTTTCTTTCTTTCTAACTAATCTTTCTTTCTTTCTGTCTTTCTTTCTAACTAATCTTTCTTCTTTCTTTCTTTATTTCTTCTTTCTTTCTAACTAATCTTTCTTCTTTCTTTCTTTCTCTTTCTTTCTTTCTTTCTTTCTAACTAATCTTTCTTTCTTTCTTTCTTTCTAACTAATCTTTCTTCTTTCTTTCTTTTTTTCTAACTAATCTATCTTCTTTTCTTTCTTTCTTTCTTTCTTTCTTTCTTTCTTTCTTTCTAACTAATCTTTCTTCTTTCTCTCTTTCTAACTAATATTTCTTCTTTCTTTCTTTCTTTCTTTCTTTCTTTCTAACTAATCTTTCTTCTTTCTTTCTTTCTTTCTTTCTAACTAATCTTTCTTCTTTCTTTCTTTCTTTCTTTCTAACTAATCTTTCTTCTTTCTTTCTTTCTTTCTTTCTTTCTAACTAATCTTTCTTCTTTCTTTCTTTCTTTCTAACTAATCTTTCTTCTTTTTTTCTTTCTTTCTTTCTTTCTTTCTTTCTTTCTTTTTAACTAATATTTCTTCTTTCTTTCTTTCTTTCTAACTAGTCTTTCTTCTTTCTTTCTTTCTTTCTTTCTTTCTTTCTAACTAATCTTTCTTCTTTCTTTCTTTCTTTCTAATCTTTCTTTCTTTCTTTCTAACTAATCTTTCTTTCTTTCTAACTAATCTTTCTTCTTTCTTTCTTTCTTTCTTTTTAACTAATATTTCTTCTTTCTTTCTTTCTTTCTAACTAATATTTCTTCTTTCTTTCTTTCTTTCTTTCTTTCTAACTAATCTTTCTTTCTTTCTTTCTTTCTAACTAATCTTTCTTTCTTTCTTTCTAACTAATCTTTCTTTCTTTATCTCTTTTTAAACTAATCTTTCTTTCTTTCTTTCTTTCTTTCTTTCTAACTAATCTTTCTTTCTTTCTAACTAATCTTTCTTTTAGTGAAACCAATCTTTCTGTCTATCTAACTAATCTTTCTTTTCTTTTCTAACTAATCCATCTATCCGACTTCAAACTACTTTAAACTTCTTCAAACTCTCTGGTCTGGCTTTTTCAAGCCAACTTAAAGTTTGTCTCATCAAACTTTTTTCTAGTTAAGTTGGCTTGTGAGAGCCAACTTACTGAAATCCTATTTAAACTTATTATTAGTGTGAATGCTTCAAGCATTCACACTCTTGAAATCCAAATCTTTATTATTATTCCGTATTCTTCCGTACGTTTTTCGGTCGCTTTCTTCTCTTCTCCACTTTGTGCTACAAAAACCATTCAAGTATCAAAATGTGCAGCTTTTCAAGGACATGTGTGCTATTACTTTTCTTTTTTATAACCTTTATACTTTTTGAATTATTAATCTTTTTATGCATATTTTTTAACATGGAAGTCAATGGAGAATTTTTCAAATTCTGCTTTATGCTCCTTCTGCTTTCAAAGCCTACAACTTCTGCATACTTTCAGCTATTTCTGTCATTTAAACTTTAAAATGTAGAGAAATTTGTAAGCTATTAAAGTTGTATTCAACTTTTTGATATCTATTATACTTTTTTCACAATCTCTCCTTTAGTCTCATGATGTTTTTCAAGCCGTTTCTGAAATTATAATGGGAGTGAATGAGAGAGACTGTTCAGAGCTAGAGTGCATGATGTCATAAGCTAGAGTGAGCCAGCTTGAAATCTAATGCTAAAAAATAATTTTTAAATCGCTGGCCTGGCCACAATTTTCACTCTTTGGGCATAAAATTATACTTGAAACGTAGGTATTTTTGTTGTGGTTCCTCTCGTGTGTTTAGTAAATCCCTGGGACTTATAGTTTTGTCTCTGTGTCCTTCCAAAGGACAAGAGTGACAGAAAATCCTCCATTGGCATCAATTATAAATTCAGGTCAAACTTTTGTGATCAGAGCATTACGAACCACTTTTTTAACTTGCCAAAATGGTCCCTTTTTTCAACTCTATCCACAAAAAAAATACATCACATCGTTCACAAAGGCCTTGTCTCGCTCACGGTCAGGTCATTTCGCCGATACAACCTATAGTTTTGTCTCTAGGGAGGTTTGTTCGAGGCCAAGTTTCAGCGATTTTGGCCTCTGTCTAAATAGGAAAGCTGATTGCACAGGTGATGCTGATTAGCAAAGATCAAAGGGAGACACACCTAATTGGTCCTGTGTTCTGATTGGTGGACAGTCACTCAGCTCTTTTCTGAAGGCTACTACAAGTTTTTGTTGCATTTATGCTTCTACTTCTCCTGTTCTCCCTCCCTCTTCCCTTCTCTTCTCCTCCTCCAATCCTCTACTCCTCCTCCAATCCTCTACTCCTCCTGTCCTCCTATTCTCCTTTCCTAATCTCTTCTCCTTTCTACTCTTCCTTTTATCCTCTTCATTCCATCTGCCTGTCTAACTATTTGACTTTCTGTGTCCAAACGATCTATCTATGTAACTATCTATGTAACTATCTATGTAACTATCTATGTATCTATCTATGTATCTATCTATGTTTCTATCTACAGGTGTGACTCTATCTATGCATCTATGCATCTATCTATCTATCTATCTATCTATCTATCTATCTAACCATCTTTCTTTTTAACTAATCCTTTCTTTATTTCTAACTTATCCTTTCTTTCTTTTTTCTTCCTTTCAAATCCATCTTTCTTTCTAACTAGTTCTTTCTTTCTTTCTTTCTTTCAAATCCATCTTTCTTTCTGACTAATCTTTTTCTTTCTTTCTTTCTTTCTTACTTTCTTTTTTTCTTTCTTTCTACTGTACCTAATCCATCTTTCTTTCTTTCTTTCTTTCTTTCTTTCTTTCTTTCTTTCTTTCTTTCTTTCTTTCTACCTAATCCATCTTTCTTTCTTTCTTTCTTTCTTTCTTTCTTTCTTTCTTTCTTTCTTTCTTTCTTTCTTTCAAATCCATATTTCTTTCTGACTAATCTTTCTTTCTTTCTTTCTTTCTACCTAATCCATCTTTCTTTCTTTCTACCTAATCCATCTTTCTTTCTTTCTTTCTACCTAATCCATCTTTCTTTCTTTCATATTTCTTACTAATCCTTTCTTTCTTTCTTTCTTTCTTTCTTTCTTTCTTTCTTTCTTTCTTTCTTTCTTTCTTTCTTTCTACCTAATCAATCTTTCTTCCTTCCTTCCTTCCTTCCTTCCTTTCTACCTAATCCATCTTTCTTTCTTTCTTTCTTTCTTTCTTTCTTTCTTTCTTTCTTTCTTTCTTTCTTTCTTTCTTTCTTCCTAATCAATCTTTCTTCCTTCCTTCCTTCCTTCCTTCCTTCCTTTCTTTCTTTCTTTCTTTCTACCTAATCCATCTTTCTTTCTTTCTTTCTTTCTTTCTTTCTTTCTAATAATCTATCTATCTATCTATCTATCTATCTATCTATCTATCTATCTATCTTTACTTCTCTACCTCTGTCTCTTTCTCTACCCCTTTATTTCTTTACCTCTGTGTCTACTTCTCTACCTCTCTTTACCTCTCTCTATCTCTCAACCTTTTGTCTTCTCCTCCCTCTCGTGCCCTCTCCTCCACCACTTCTGCTCTTTACTCCCATTCTCTTCTCCTCCTGCCCTCCCTACCTCATCCCTTGTTCTCCTTTCTTCCTTTTCTCTGCAGTAACATCTCTCTCTTTATCCATCTATATATCTCTCTATCCACCCACCTCTCTCTCTCTCCCTCTCTATCCATCCATCTGTCCCTCTCTCTCCATATACAATATATCCGTCTTGCTATCTATCTATATCACTCTTTTTTCTCTTCCTCTCTCCTTTTCTCTACTCCTTTACTTCTCTCAGTCTCCTTGACTACTTCTACTGCTAGTACTAGGCGTGCAACGGATTGAGATGATGTAAATAAGTCAGTTTGATTGAAAGACCCAAAAACAGAGACACAAGCACCCACACACAAACAGACACACCCATTTCCACCTTCCACACATACACACAAATTACAAAATAAAAGCCCCGTGTATTACAGTGTTTCTGAATTGATACAGCATTCTCTGAACCAACTTCTCAACAGTCTAAACCAATTTGTCGAATAACTAAAAAATAAATTAAATAAATAAAAATAAATATTAAAATGTAATAATAATTTATTAATAATTTAAAATTAAATATAAAATTAAATAAATGTTGCAGGAGTAATTAGCTTTTGAAGTGGATTTACTTAATGTAAAGTTAACGAAAGTTATAATGAGGATTGTAATGTTTAAAGTAGAGGTCTTAACAAATGTCAGTAGACTGGGAAGATTTTAAAACGAGCCGTTCATTCATAAATAGGCAAGCAAGATCACTGTGAAAATACAGACCGGAAGACAAAAGACAGAGCGCCGCGCTGACAAGGGGTGGGGCTACATAGGTCTATGTGCTATATCTGCCTCGCTCCTCTGAAGCTGTCCATGGTCCTGACATGCGTCTATCGAGAAGTAGCTGACCTCAATCTTATAAATTCAATTTTAACCTATCTGCTCCAAAGTCGCAGTTATCAGCTGTACGGTCTCTCTCCCGACCTGTAGCTAGCCTACCTTTTACGGAGAGCTAAAGAAGATAATATTGAATAGTTAATAGCTACAAAAGAGTAATTATGTACTAATTTCATTAATAATCACGGACAAAACCACTTTATGAACATTTTCAACACTCAAAATAATTAAGTGACGTCACCTCTGCCTCCACGTTAAGAATCCCCTCGGCTTTGGTGCATTGGCACATAAGGGGGATAAGCTGGGACGTCGAACAGAGGAGTTTTTCTCCGTCCGTCATTTGTTATATATATTTGTTTTCTCTTTCTTGTATATATATATATATATATATATATATATATATATATATATATATATATATATATATATCCTACACACACACATTTACTTATAGTGTATGAGATGGTGCAACTCCTTATTATGAACTTTCCGACAACGTGCAACATTTTGTAGTGAAGTATATAGGATTATTAACTTATGTATATATTCAGGTACTAATGTATATATATATATATATATATATATATATATATACTTGTTGATTTTCCTCTTTTTAATGAATTTTATGCTTCAACTTGATTTTTTTTTTCACATTGTACCACCAAGTCAAATTCCTGGTGCATAAAGAACTATTTTGTATGGAAGTGCAATTATTGATTATTTTTATTATGTATTCACAAAATTCTCACACCTTTATTCTTTTTATTATTATGGACATCACAAGTTCTAACTTCACAATGTTTGTTTTGTTTTATGCATAGAAATAGTTTTTTTTTTTTTTAATTGACAGATGGTCTTCTGATGTCACATATTAATAATAAATGCATTACTATTTTGCAACAGTTTTAATACATAACAGGCAGTATTCAACTTTTACATCCCATTCATAATTATTAGACCATTTCACACTTTCCCATCTATAAATCAGCTATGTATTTTTTTTCTTTTGACAAACTCATTTCAACTTGTAGTTTCACTGTGTAACAACATTCAGTTTTTTTTCAAGTATTTCGACTCTGATCAGCTTCCATGTTCTTAAGCAGTTCAATGTTGTCCTATTGAGCTTCAACACATTACATTAAAGACATTTGAATTAAGCTTTTTTTGCATTTTCTGCCATGTTTTGAGCATTTCAGTTCAGTTCTTTAGCATTTTTTCCAAATCTATCCTTTTCCCCTATCTATCTATCTATCTATCTATCTATCTATCTATCTATCTATCTATCTATCTATCTATCTATCTATCTATCTATCTATCTATCTATCTATCTATCTATCTATCTATCTATCTATCTATCTAGCTATCTGTATTTACCTTTCTTTTTTGTACTCCTTTACTTCTCCAGCTCTGTCTTTCTCTACCCCTTTATTTCTTTACCTCTGTGTCTAATTATCTACCTCTCTAATTAAACTCTTTAGTTTTCTACAATTTATTTGGATCTTTTTTTGCATTTCAGCTTATTAATGCATTTGAATTAAGCTTTTTTTGTTGCATTTTTGCTATGTTTTGCATTTGTTTCTGCATTTCAGCTTGTTTAGCAATATTTTGCAGTTTCTACATTTCATTTAAGCATTTGAAGCATTCACACGCATATTCCGCAGGAAATGCAATTGTTCTAGTTATTATTATTATTAGTGTGAATGCTTCAAGCATTCACACTCTTGAAATCCAAATCTTTATTATTATTATTCCGTATTCTTCCGTACGTTTTTCGGTCGCTTTCTTCTCTTCTCCACTTTGTGCTACAAAAACCATTCAAGTATCAAAATGTGCAGCTTTTCAAGGACATGTGTGCTATTACTTTTCTTTTTTATAACCTTTATACTTTTTGAATTATTAATCTTTTTATGCATATTTTTTAACATGGAAGTCAATGGAGAATTTTTCAAATTCTGCTTTATGCTCCTTCTGCTTTCAAAGCCTACAACTTCTGCATACTTTCAGCTATTTCTGTCATTTAAACTTTAAAATGTAGAGAAATTTGTAAGCTATTAAAGTTGTATTCAACTTTTTGATATCTATTATACTTTTTTCACAATCTCTCCTTTAGTCTCATGATGTTTTTCAAGCCGTTTCTGAAATTATAATGGGAGTGAATGAGAGAGACTGTTCAGAGCTAGAGTGCATGATGTCATAAGCTAGAGTGAGCCAGCTTGAAATCTAATGCTAAAAAATAATTTTTAAATCGCTGGCCTGGCCACAATTTTCACTCTTTGGGCATAAAATTATACTTGAAACGTAGGTATTTTTGTTGTGGTTCCTCTCGTGTGTTTAGTAAATCCCTGGGACTTATAGTTTTGTCTCTGTGTCCTTCCAAAGGACAAGAGTGACAGAAAATCCTCCATTGGCATCAATTATAAATTCAGGTCAAACTTTTGTGATCAGAGCATTACGAACCACTTTTTTAACTTGCCAAAATGGTCCCTTTTTTCAACTCTATCCACAAAAAAAATACATCACATCGTTCACAAAGGCCTTGTCTCGCTCACGGTCAGGTCATTTCGCCGATACAACCTATAGTTTTGTCTCTAGGGAGGTTTGTTCGAGGCCAAGTTTCAGCGATTTTGGCCTCTGTCTAAATAGGAAAGCTGATTGCACAGGTGATGCTGATTAGCAAAGATCAAAGGGAGACACACCTAATTGGTCCTGTGTTCTGATTGGTGGACAGTCACTCAGCTCTTTTCTGAAGGCTACTACAAGTTTTTGTTGCATTTATGCTTCTACTTCTCCTGTTCTCCCTCCCTCTTCCCTTCTCTTCTCCTCCTCCAATCCTCTACTCCTCCTCCAATCCTCTACTCCTCCTGTCCTCCTATTCTCCTTTCCTAATCTCTTCTCCTTTCTACTCTTCCTTTTATCCTCTTCATTCCATCTGCCTGTCTAACTATTTGACTTTCTGTGTCCAAACGATCTATCTATGTAACTATCTATGTAACTATCTATGTATCTATCTATGTATCTATCTATGTTTCTATCTACAGGTGTGACTCTATCTATGCATCTATGCATCTATCTATCTATCTATCTATCTATCTATCTATCTATCTATCTATCTATCTATCTATCTATCTATCTATCTATCTATCTAACCATCTTTCTTTTTAACTAATCCTTTCTTTATTTCTAACTTATCCTTTCTTTCTTTTTTCTTCCTTTCAAATCCATCTTTCTTTCTAACTAGTTCTTTCTTTCTTTCTTTCTTTCTTTCTTTCAAATCCATCTTTCTTTCTGACTAATCTTTTTCTTTCTTTCTTTCTTTCTTACTTTCTTTTTTTCTTTCTTTCTACTGTACCTAATCCATCTTTCTTTCTTTCTTTCTTTCTTTCTTTCTTTCTTTCTTTCTTTCTTTCTTTCTTTCTTTCTTTCTTTCTTTCTTTCTACCTAATCCATCTTTCTTTCTTTCTTTCTTTCTTTCTTTCAAATCCATATTTCTTTCTGACTAATCTTTCTTTCTTTCTTTCTTTCTACCTAATCCATCTTTCTTTCTTTCTACCTAATCCATCTTTCTTTCTTTCTTTCTACCTAATCCATCTTTCTTTCTTTCATATTTCTTACTAATCCTTTCTTTCTTTCTTTCTTTCTTTCTTTCTTTCTTTCTTTCTTTCTTTCTTTCTTTCTTTCTTTCTTTCTTTCTTTCTTTCTACCTAATCAATCTTTCTTCCTTCCTTCCTTCCTTCCTTCCTTTCTACCTAATCCATCTTTCTTTCTTTCTTTCTTTCTTTCTTTCTTTCTTTCTTTCTTTCTTTCTTTCTTTCTTTCTTTCTTTCTTCCTAATCAATCTTTCTTCCTTCCTTCCTTCCTTCCTTTCTTTCTTTCTTTCTTTCTACCTAATCCATCTTTCTTTCTTTCTTTCTTTCTTTCTTTCTTTCTTTCTTTCTTTCTTTCTTTCTTTCTAATAATCTATCTATCTATCTATCTATCTATCTATCTATCTATCTATCTATCTATCTATCTATCTATCTATATATCTATCTATCTATCTATCTATCTAGCTATCTGTATTTACCTTTCTTTTTTGTACTCCTTTACTTCTCCAGCTCTGTCTTTCTCTACCCCTTTATTTCTTTACCTCTGTGTCTAATTATCTACCTCTCTAATTAAACTCTTTAGTTTTCTACAATTTATTTGGATCTTTTTTTGCATTTCAGCTTATTAATGCATTTGAATTAAGCTTTTTTTGTTGCATTTTTGCTATGTTTTGCATTTGTTTCTGCATTTCAGCTTGTTTAGCAATATTTTGCAGTTTCTACATTTCATTTAAGCATTTGAAGCATTCACACGCATATTCCGCAGGAAATGCAATTGTTCTAGTTAAGTTGGCTTGTGAGAGCCAACTTACTGAAATCCTATTTAAACTTATTATTATTATTATTATTATTATTATTATTCTTCTTCTGCCCCCTAAAATTTCTGACTCTAACTCCTCCTAGAGCTTTAACTCCACATACTCCAAACTCGGCACGGACACTCAAACTGTTCTCACTTAGTGTGCTATATCTTTTCTAACTGATCGGACTTACGGTTTTCCTAAAAATGACCATCGAAACTCGAAAAAAACCATTTGAAAATCCCATTGACTTAACATTGCGGAATGTTCAGACTGTCAAACTCCCCAACTGTCAAAATTTCAAATCTAAATCCCTTGAAGCCCTGGACTCAAACTGCCATTCTATACACTATATGAGCCATTGAGACTCATTTAAACTAATGAACTCATCAATGACACTTCTAACTATCTAATCTTAAACTCTTAAACTCATAATAAATTAATAAACTCTAAACTTGAACTCTTAGACTCATTTAAACTTATAAACTCTAAACTCATAAACTCTAAATTCATAAACCCATACTCTTATAAACTCTCATAAACTATTAAACTCATAAGTTAATAAACTCTGGACACTTACTCATTTAAACTTATAAACTCTAAACTCATAAATTAATCAACTCTGAACTCTTACTCATTTAAACTTAAAATCTCATGAATTTATACACTTATAAACTCATAAACATAGAAACTCATGAATTCATACACTAATGAACTCTCATGAATTCATACACTAATGAACTCTCATGAATTCATACACTAATGAACTCTCATGGATTCATACACTAATGAACTCTCATGAATTCATACACTAATGAACTCTCATGAATTCATACACTAATGAACTCTCATGAATTCATACACTAATGAACTCTCATGAATTCATACACTAATGAACTCTCATGAATTCATACACTAATGAACTCTCATGGATTCATACATTAATTCATACACTAATGAACTCTCATGAATTCATACACTAATGAACTCTCATGAATTCATACACTAATGAACTCTCATGAATTCATACACTAATGAACTCTCATGGATTCTTACACTAATGAACTCTCATGGATTCATACACTAATGAACTCTCATGGATTCATACACTAATGAACTCTCATGAATTCATACACTAATGAACTCAAACTCATAAATTAATAAACTCTGAACTCTTACTCATTTAAACTTATAAACTCCAAACTCATAAACTCGTACACTTATAAACTCATACACTTATAAACTCATGAATTCATACACTTATGAACTCAAACTCATAAATTAATAAACTCTGAACTCTTACTCATTTAAACTTATAAACTCCAAACTCATAAATTCATACACTTATAAACTCATGAACTTATAAATGCATTAATTCATACACGTATGAACTCTCATGAATTCATACACTTATGAACTTTTAAACTCATAAATAGTTCACCATAGCAAACACCCAGAACACTCTAGCAACTGCATAGCAACCACCCAGAACAGCCTAGAAACCAACTGAAATACCTTAGAACACCCTAGCAACACCATAGCAACCACCCACAATACCTTAGAACACCCTAGCAACCACATAATATACCTTAGAACACCCTAGCAACCACCCAGAACACCCTAGCAACCGCCCAAAATACCTTAGAACACCCTAGCAACCACCCAAAATGCCTTATAACACCCTAGCAACCACCCAAAATACCTTAGAACACCCTAGCAACCACCCAAAATACATTAGAACACCATAGCAACACCATAGCAACCACCCAAAATACCTTAGAACACCCTAGCAACACCCTAGCAACCACCAAAAATACCTTAGAACACCCTAGCAACACCCTAGCAACCACCCGAAATACCTCAGAACATCCTAGCAACACCCTAGCAACCACCCAAAATACCTTAGAATACCCTAGCAACACCATAGCAACCACCCGAAATACCTCAGAACATCCTAGCAACACCCTAGCAACCACCCAAAATACCTTAGAACACCATAGCAACCACTCAGAACACCCTAGCAACCACCCAAAATACCTTAGAACACCCTAGCAACCACCCAGAACACCCTAGCAACCACCCAAAATACCTTAGAACACCCTAGCAACCACCCAAAATAACTTAAAACACCCTAGCAACCACCCAAAATACCTTAGAACACCCTAGCAACACCATAGCAACCACCCAAAATACCTTAGAACACCCTAGCAACCACCAAAAATACCTTAGAACACCCTAGCAACCACCCGAAATACCTCAGAACATCCTAGCAACACCCTAGCAACCACCCAAAATACCTTAGAACACCATAGCAACCACCAAAAATGCCTTATAACACCCTAGCAACACCCTAGCAACCACCCAAAATACCTTAGAACACCCTAACAACACCCTAGAAACCACCCGAAATACCTTGAAACACCCTAGCAACACCATAGCAACCACCTAAAATACCCTAGAACACCCTAGCAACCACCCAGAACACCCTAGCAACCACTCAAAATACCTTAGAAACCACTTAGCAACCCACTAGAAACACCCTAGCAACATTTAATTACTTGAAACTATACTTTAACCTTTAAAACTACTTTGAACTTTAAACTATTTAAAACTTTAAACTACTTTAAACTACTTTAAACTAATTTAAACTTCAAACTACTTTAAAATTCAAACTTATTTAAACTTTAAACTACTTTAACTTTCAAACTAATTTAAACTTCAAACTACTTTAAAATTCAAACTAATTTAAACTTTAAATTAATTTAAACTATTTTAAACTTTAAGCTAAGTTAAACTATAAACTACTTTAAACTAATTTAAACTTCAAACTAATTTAAACTTTAAACTGATTTAAACTTCAAACTACTTTAAACTTCTTCAAACTTTGCGGTCCAAACTTTCACAAGCCAACTTAAAGTTTGTCTCGACGAACTTTTTCTAGTTATTAAGTTGGCTTGTGAGAGCCAACTTACTGAAATCCTATTTAAACTTATTATTATTATTATTATTATTATTCTTCTTCTGCCCCCTAAAATTTCTGACTCTAACTCCTCCTAGAGCTTTAACTCCACATACTCCAAACTCGGCACGGACACTCAAACTGTTCTCACTTAGTGTGCTATATCTTTTCTAACTGATCGGACTTACGGTTTTCCTAAAAATGACGATCAAAACTCGAAAAAAACCATTTGAAAATCCCATTGACTTAACATTGCGGAATGTTCAGACTGTCAAACTCCCCAACTGTCAAAATTTCAAATCTAAATCCCTTGAAGCCCTGGACTCAAACTGCCATTCTATACACTATATGAGCCATTGAGACTCATTTAAACTAATGAACTCATCAATGACACTTCTAACTATCTAATCTTAAACTCTTAAACTCATAATAAATTAATAAACTCTAAACTTGAACTCTTAGACTCATTTAAACTTATAAACTCTAAACTCATAAATTAATCAACTCTGAACTCTTACTCATTTAAACTTAAAATCTCATGAATTTATACACTTATAAACTCATAAACATAGAAACTCATGAATTCATACACTAATGAACTCTCATGAATTCATACACTAATGAACTCTCATGAATTCATACACTAATGAACTCTCATGAATTCATACACTAATGAACTCTCATGAATTCATACACTAATGAACTCTCATGGATTCATACACTAATGAACTCTCATGAATTCATACACTAATGAACTCTCATGAATTCATACACTAATGAACTCTCATGGATTCATACTTATGAACTTTAAACTCATAAACTGAGTGTGTGTCTGAGTGAATGTATGCGTGTATATGTGTGTGTGTCTGTGAGCGAGTTAGTGTGTGTGTGGATTTGTGAGTGTATGTGCATGAGTGTGTGTGTTAGTGAGCGTGTGTGTAAAGGTGAGCAAGTGTGTGTGTGAGTTAGTGAGCTTGTCTGTGTGTGTGTGTGTGTGTGTGTTAGAGTTAGTGAGCGTGTCTGTGTGTGTTTGTGTTAGTGAGCATGTCTGTCTGTGAGTGTTTGTGAGTGAATAACTCATGAATTCATACACTTATGAACTCTTAAACTAAAATGAATAAACTCTGAACTCTTACTCATCTAAACTTATTAACTCTAAACTTGTACACTTATAAACACATGAATTCATACACTTATGAACTTTTAAACTCATAAATAGTTCACCATAGCAACCACCCAAAATACATTAGAACACTCTAGCAACACCTTAGCAACCACCCAAAATACCTTGGAACACCCTAGCAACACCATAGCAACCACCCAAAATACATTAGAACACCCTAGCAACACCTTAGCAACCACCCAAAATACCTTGGAACACCCTAGCAACACCATAGCAACCACCCAGAACACCCTAGCAACCGCCTAGCAACCCCCAGAACACCATAGCAACTACCCAAAATACCTCAGAACACCCTAGCAACACCATAGCAACCACCCAGAACACCCTAGCAACCGCCCAAAATACCTTAGAACACCTTAGCAACACCATAGCAACCACCCAGAACACCCTAGCAACCACCCAAAATACCTTAGAACACCCTAGCAACCACCCAGAACACCCTAGCAACCACCCAAAATACCTTAGAACACCCTAGCAACCACCCAAAATACATTAGAAAACCCTAGCAACACCCTAGCAACCACCCAAAATACCTTAGAACACCCTAACAACACCCTAGCAACCACCAAAAATACCTTAGAACACCCTAGCAACACCTTAGCAACCACCCGAAATACCTCAGAACATCCTAGCAACACCCTAGCAACCACCCAAAATACCTTAGAACACCATAGCAACCACCCAGAACACCCTAGCAACCACCCAAAATACCTTAGAACACCCTAGCAACCACCCAGAACACCCTAGCAACCACCCAAAATACCTTAGAACACCCTAGCAACCACCCAAAATAACTTAGAACACCCTAGCAACCACCCAAAATACCTTAGAACACCCTAGCAACACCATAGCAACCACCCAAAATACCTTAGAACACCCTAGCAACACCCTAGCAACAACCAAAAATACCTTAGAACACCCTAGCAACACCCTAGCAACCACCCGAAATACCTCAGAACATCCTAGCAACACCCTAGCAACCACCCAAAATACCTTAAAACACCCTAGCAACACCCTAGCAACCACCTAAAATACCCTAGAACACCCTAGCAACCACCCAGAAAACCCTAGCAACCACTCAAAATACCTTAGAAACCACCTAGCAACCCACTAGAAACACCCTAGCAACATTTAATTACTTGAAACTATACTTTAACCTTTAAACTACTTTGAACTTTAAACTATTTAAAACTTTAAACTACTTTAAACTACTTTAAACTAATTTAAACTTCAAACTACTTTAAAATTCAAACTAATTTAAACTTTAAATTAATTTAAACTATTTTAAACTTTAAACTAATTTAAACTAATTTAAACTTCAAACTAATTTAAACTTTTTAAACTAATTTAAACTTCAAACTACTTTAAACTAATTTAAACTTCAAACTAATTTAAACTTTAAACTAATTTAAACTTCAAACTACTTTAAACTTCTTCAAACTTTGCGGTCCAAACTTTCACAAGCCAACTTAAAGTTTGTCTCGACGAACTTTTTCTAGTTATTATTCTTCTTCTGCCCCCTAAAATTTCTGACTCTAACTCCTCCTAGAGCTTTAACTCCACATACTCCAAACTCGGCACGGACACTCAAACTGTTCTCACTTAGTGTGCTATATCTTTTCTAACTGATCGGACTTACGGTTTTCCTAAAAATGACGATCGAAACTCGAAAAAAACCATTTGAAAATCCCATTGACTTAACATTGCGGAATGTTCAGACTGTCAAACTCCCCAACTGTCAAAATTTCAAATCTAAATCCCTTGAAGGCCTGGACTCAAACTGCCATTCTATACACTATATGAGCCATTGAGACTCATTTAAACTAATGAACTCATCAATGACACTTCTAACTATCTAATCTTAAACTCTTAAACTCATAATAAATTAATAAACTCTAAACTTGAACTCTTAGACTCATTTAAACTTATAAACTCTAAACTCATAAATTAATCAACTCTGAACTCTTACTCATTTAAACTTAAAATCTCATGAATTTATACACTTATAAACTCATAAACATAGAAACTCATGAATTCATACACTAATGAACTCTCATGAATTCATACACTAATGAACTCTCATGAATTCATACACTAATGAACTCTCATGAATTCATACACTAATGAACTCTCATGAATTCATACACTAATGAACTCTCATGGATTCATACACTAATGAACTCTCATGAATTCATACACTAATGAACTCTCATGAATTCATACACTAATGAACTCTCATGGATTCATACACTAATGAACTCTCATGAATTCATACACTAATGAACTCTCATGGATTCATACACTAATGAACTCTCATGAATTCATACACTAATGAACTCTCATGAATTCATACACTAATGAACTCTCATGGATTCATACACTAATGAACTCTCATGAATTCATACACTAATGAACTCTCATGAATTCATACACTAATGAACTCTCATGGATTCATACACTAATGAACTCTCATGAATTCATACACTAATGAACTCTCATGGATTCATACACTAATGAACTCTCATGAATTCATACACTAATGAACTCTCATGAATTCATACACTAATGAACTCTCATGAATTCATACACTAATGAACTCTCATGAATTCATACACTAATGAACTCTCATGGATTCATACTTATGAACTTTAAACTCATAAACTGAGTGTGTGTCTGAGTGAATGTATGCGTGTATATGTGTGTGTGTCTGTGAGCGAGTTAGTGTGTGTGTGCATTTGTGAGTGTATGTGCATGATTGTGTGTGTTAGTGAGCGTGTGTGTAAAGGTGAGCAAGTGTGTGTGTGTGTGTGTGTGTGAGTTAGTGAGCTTGTCTGTGTGTGTGTGTGTGTGTGTGTGTGTGTGTGTTAGAGTTAGTGAGCGTGTCTGTGTGTGTTTGTGTTAGTGAGCGTGTGTGTAAAGGTGAGCAAGTGTGTGTGTGTGTGTGTGAGTTAGTGAGCTTGTTTGTGTGTGTGTGTGTGTGTGTGTGGGTGTGTGTGTGTGTGTTAGAGTTAGTGAGCGTGTCTGTGAGTGTTTGTGAGTGAATAACTCATGAATTCATACACTTATGAACTCTTAAACTAAAATGAATAAACTCTGAACTCTTACTCATCTAAACTTATTAACTCTAAACTTGTACACTTATAAACACATGAATTCATACACTTATGAACTTTTAAACTCATAAATAGTTCACCATAGCAACCACCCAAAATACATTAGAACACCCTAGCAACACCTTAGCAACCACCCAAAATACCTTGGAACACCCTAGCAACACCATAGCAACCAGCCAAAATACATTAGAACACCCTAGCAACACCTTAGCAACCACCCAAAATACCTTGGAACACCCTAGCAACACCATAGCAACCACCCAGAACACCCTAGCAACCGCCTAGCAACCCCCAGAACACCATAGCAACTACCCAAAATACCTCAGAACACCCTAGCAACACCATAGCAACCACCCAGAACACCCTAGCAACCGCCCAAAATACCTTAGAACACCTTAGCAACACCATAGCAACCACCCAGAACACCCTAGCAACCACCCAAAATACCTTAGAACACCCTAGCAACCACCCAGAACACCCTAGCAACCACCCAAAATACCTTAGAACACCCTAGCAACCACCCAAAATACATTAGAAAACCCTAGCAACACCATAGCAACCACCCAAAATACCTTAGAACACCCTAACAACACCCTAGCAACCACCAAAAATACCTTAGAACACCCTAGCAACACCTTAGCAACCACCCGAAATACCTCAGAACATCCTAGCAACACCCTAGCAACCACCCAAAATACCTTAGAACACCATAGCAACCACCCAGAACACCCTAGCAACCACCCAAAATACCTTAGAACACCCTAGCAACCACCCAGAACACCCTAGCAACCACCCAAAATACCTTAGAACACCCTAGCAACCACCCAAAATAACTTAAAACACCCTAGCAACCACCCAAAATACCTTAGAACACCCTAGCAACACCATAGCAACCACCCAAAATACCTTAGAACACCCTAGCAACACCCTAGCAACAACCAAAAATACCTTAGAACACCCTAGCAACACCCTAGCAACCACCCGAAATACCTCAGAACATCCTAGCAACACCCTAGCAACCACCCAAAATACCTTAAAACACCCTAGCAACACCCTAGCAACCACCTAAAATACCCTAGAACACCCTAGCAACCACCCAGAACACCCTAGCAACCACTCAAAATACCTTAGAAACCACCTAGCAACCCACTAGAAACACCCTAGCAACATTTAATTACTTGAAACTATACTTTAACCTTTAAACTACTTTGAACTTTAAACTATTTAAAACTTTAAACTACTTTAAACTACTTTAAACTAATTTAAACTTCAAACTACTTTAAAATTCAAACTTATTTAAACTTTAAACTACTTTAACTTTCAAACTAATTTAAACTTCAAACTACTTTAAAATTCAAACTAATTTAAACTTTAAATTAATTTAAACTATTTTAAACTTTAAACTAAGTTAAACTATAAACTACTTTAAACTAATTTAAACTTCAAACTACTTTAAACTTCTTCAAACTTTGCGGTCCAAACTTTCACAAGCCAACTTAAAGTTTGTCTCGACGAACTTTTTCTAGTTATTAGTGTGAATGCTTCAAGCATTCACACTCTTGAAATCCAAATCTTTATTATTATTATTCCGTATTCTTCCGTACGTTTTTCGGTCGCTTTCTTCTCTTCTCCACTTTGTGCTACAAAAACCATTCAAGTATCAAAATGTGCAGCTTTTCAAGGACATGTGTGCTATTACTTTTCTTTTTTATAACCTTTATACTTTTTGAATTATTAATCTTTTTATGCATATTTTTTAACATGGAAGTCAATGGAGAATTTTTCAAATTCTGCTTTATGCTCCTTCTGCTTTCAAAGCCTACAACTTCTGCATACTTTCAGCTATTTCTGTCATTTAAACTTTAAAATGTAGAGAAATTTGTAAGCTATTAAAGTTGTATTCAACTTTTTGATATCTATTATACTTTTTTCACAATCTCTCCTTTAGTCTCATGATGTTTTTCAAGCCGTTTCTGAAATTATAATGGGAGTGAATGAGAGAGACTGTTCAGAGCTAGAGTGCATGATGTCATAAGCTAGAGTGAGCCAGCTTGAAATCTAATGCTAAAAAATAATTTTTAAATCGCTGGCCTGGCCACAATTTTCACTCTTTGGGCATAAAATTATACTTGAAACGTAGGTATTTTTGTTGTGGTTCCTCTCGTGTGTTTAGTAAATCCCTGGGACTTATAGTTTTGTCTCTGTGTCCTTCCAAAGGACAAGAGTGACAGAAAATCCTCCATTGGCATCAATTATAAATTCAGGTCAAACTTTTGTGATCAGAGCATTACGAACCACTTTTTTAACTTGCCAAAATGGTCCCTTTTTTCAACTCTATCCACAAAAAAAATACATCACATCGTTCACAAAGGCCTTGTCTCGCTCACGGTCAGGTCATTTCGCCGATACAACCTATAGTTTTGTCTCTAGGGAGGTTTGTTCGAGGCCAAGTTTCAGCGATTTTGGCCTCTGTCTAAATAGGAAAGCTGATTGCACAGGTGATGCTGATTAGCAAAGATCAAAGGGAGACACACCTAATTGGTCCTGTGTTCTGATTGGTGGACAGTCACTCAGCTCTTTTCTGAAGGCTACTACAAGTTTTTGTTGCATTTATGCTTCTACTTCTCCTGTTCTCCCTCCCTCTTCCCTTCTCTTCTCCTCCTCCAATCCTCTACTCCTCCTCCAATCCTCTACTCCTCCTGTCCTCCTATTCTCCTTTCCTAATCTCTTCTCCTTTCTACTCTTCCTTTTATCCTCTTCATTCCATCTGCCTGTCTAACTATTTGACTTTCTGTGTCCAAACGATCTATCTATGTAACTATCTATGTAACTATCTATGTAACTATCTATGTATCTATCTATGTATCTATCTATGTTTCTATCTACAGGTGTGACTCTATCTATGCATCTATGCATCTATCTATCTATCTATCTATCTATCTATCTATCTATCTATCTATCTATCTATCTATCTATCTATCTATCTATCTAACCATCTTTCTTTTTAACTAATCCTTTCTTTATTTCTAACTTATCCTTTCTTTCTTTTTTCTTCCTTTCAAATCCATCTTTCTTTCTAACTAGTTCTTTCTTTCTTTCTTTCTTTCTTTCTTTCTTTCTTTCAAATCCATCTTTCTTTCTGACTAATCTTTTTCTTTCTTTCTTTCTTTCTTACTTTCTTTTTTTCTTTCTTTCTACTGTACCTAATCCATCTTTCTTTCTTTCTTTCTTTCTTTCTTTCTTTCTTTCTTTCTTTCTTTCTTTCTTTCTTTCTTTCTACCTAATCCATCTTTCTTTCTTTCTTTCTTTCTTTCTTTCTTTCTTTCTTTCTTTCTTTCTTTCTTTCTTTCTTTCTTTCAAATCCATATTTCTTTCTGACTAATCTTTCTTTCTTTCTTTCTTTCTACCTAATCCATCTTTCTTTCTTTCTACCTAATCCATCTTTCTTTCTTTCTTTCTACCTAATCCATCTTTCTTTCTTTCATATTTCTTACTAATCCTTTCTTTCTTTCTTTCTTTCTTTCTTTCTTTCTTTCTTTCTTTCTTTCTTTCTTTCTTTCTTTCTTTCTACCTAATCAATCTTTCTTCCTTCCTTCCTTCCTTCCTTCCTTCCTTTCTACCTAATCCATCTTTCTTTCTTTCTTTCTTTCTTTCTTTCTTTCTTTCTTTCTTTCTTTCTTTCTTTCTTTCTTTCTTTCTTTCTTTCTTTCTTTCTTCCTAATCAATCTTTCTTCCTTCCTTCCTTCCTTCCTTTCTTTCTTTCTTTCTTTCTACCTAATCCATCTTTCTTTCTTTCTTTCTTTCTTTCTTTCTTTCTTTCTTTCTTTCTTTCTAATAATCTATCTATCTATCTATCTATCTATCTATCTATCTATCTATCTATCTATCTATCTATATATCTATCTATCTATCTATCTATCTAGCTATCTGTATTTACCTTTCTTTTTTGTACTCCTTTACTTCTCCAGCTCTGTCTTTCTCTACCCCTTTATTTCTTTACCTCTGTGTCTAATTATCTACCTCTCTAATTAAACTCTTTAGTTTTCTACAATTTATTTGGATCTTTTTTTGCATTTCAGCTTATTAATGCATTTGAATTAAGCTTTTTTTGTTGCATTTTTGCTATGTTTTGCATTTGTTTCTGCATTTCAGCTTGTTTAGCAATATTTTGCAGTTTCTACATTTCATTTAAGCATTTGAAGCATTCACACGCATATTCCGCAGGAAATGCAATTGTTCTAGTTATTAAGTTGGCTTGGAGAGCCAACTTACTGATATTGTACTTAAACTTATTAAGTTGGCTTGGAGAGCCAACTTACTGATATTGTACTTAAACTTATTATTATTAAGTTGGCTTGGAGAGCCAACTTACTGATATTGTACTTAAACTTATTATTATTATTATTCTTCTTAGAAAACTGTTGACTGCTACTCCTCCTAGAGCTTTAACTCTACAAACTCCAAACTCAGACTAGACCTTTGGACTGTTCTGAAGTTAGTTGCTATATCTTTTCTAACTGATCGGACTTACGGTTTTCCTAAAAACTACGATCAAACTCGGAAAAAACTCCCATTGACTTTACATTGCGGAATCTTCAGATTTTCAAACTCCCCAACTGTCAAAAATTCAAATGTAAATCCCTTGAAACCCTAGACTGAATCAAACTGCCATTCTATATACTATATGAGCCATTGACACTCATTCAAACTAATAAACTCATCTATCTATGACACTTATCCATCTATCTATCTATCTATCTACTTTAAACTAAATTAAACTTCAAACTAAATTAAACTTTAAACTTCAAACTAATTTAAACTTCAAACTTATTTAAACTTTAAACTTCAAACTTATTACAACTTTAAACTTCAAACTAATTTAAACTTTAAACTCATAAACTCGTACACTTATAAACTCATACACTTATAAACTCATGAATTCATACACTTATGAACTCAAACTCATAAATTAATAAACTCTGAACTCTTACTCATTTAAACTTATAAACTCATAAATTTATACACTTATAAACTCATGAACTTATAAATGCATTAATTCATACACGTATGAACTCTCATGAATTCATACACTTATGAACTTTTAAACTCATAAATAGTTCACCATAGCAAACACCCAGAACACTCTAGCAACTGCATAGCAACCACCCAGAACACCCTAGAAACCAACTGAAATACCTTAGAACACCCTAGCAACACCATAGCAACCACCCACAATACCTTAGAACACCCTAGCAACCACCCAGAACACCCTAGCAACCACCCAAAATACCTTAGAACACCCTAGCAACCACCCAAAATGCCTTATAACACCCTAGCAACACCCTAGCAACCACCCAAAATACCTTAGAACACCCTAGCAACCACCCAAAATACATTAGAACACCCTAGCAACACCATAGCAACCACCCAAAATACCTTAGAACACCCTAGCAACACCCTAGCAACCACCCGAAATACCTCAGAACATCCTAGCAACACCCTAGCAACCACCCAAAATACCTTAGAACACCATAGCAACACCATAGCAACCACCCAGAACACCCTAGCAACCACCCAAAATACCTTAGAACACCCTAGCAACCACCCAGAACACCCTAGCAACCACCCAAAATACCTTAGAACACCCTAGCAACACCATAGCAACCACCCAAAATACCTTAGAACACCCTAGCAACACCCTAGCAACGACCAAAAATACCTTAGAACACCCTAGCAACACCCTAGCAACCACCCGAAATACCTCAGAACATCCTAGCAACACCCTAGCAACCACCCAAAATACCTTAGAACACCATAGCAACACCATAGCAACCACCCAAAATACCTAAGAACACCCTAACAACACCCTAGCAACCACCCAAAATACCTTAAAACACCCTAGCAACACCATAGCAACCACCTAAAATACCCTAGAACACCCTAGCAACCACCCAGAACACCCTAGCAACCACTCAAAATACCTTAGAACACCCTAGCAACCACCCAGAACACCCTAGCAACCACCCAAAATACCTTAGAACACCCTAGCAACCACCCAAAATAACTTAAAACACCCTAGCAACCACCCAAAATACCTTAGAACACCCTAGCAACACCATAGCAACCACCCAAAATACCTTAGAACACCCTAGCAACATCCTAGCAACCACCAAAAATACCTTAGAACACCCTAGCAACACCCTAGCAACCAACCGAAATACCTCAGAACATCCTAGCAACACCCTAGCAACCACCCAAAATACCTTAGAACACCATAGCAACACCATAGCAACCACCCAAAATACCTAAGAACACCCTAACAACACCCTAGCAACCACCCAAAATACCTTAAAACACCCTAGCAACACCATAGCAACCACCTAAAATACCCTAGAACACCCTAGCAACCACTCAAAATACCTTAGAAACCACCTAGCAACCCACTAGAAACACCCTAGCAACATTTAATTACTTGAAACTATACTTTAACCTTTAAACTACTTTGAACTTTAAACTATTTAAAACTTTAAACTACTTTAAACTACTTTAAACTAATTTAAACTTCAAACTACTTTAAAATTCAAACTTATTTAAACTTTAAACTACTTTAACTTTCAAACTAATTTAAACTTCAAACTAAGTGAAACTTCTTCAAACTTTGCGGTCCAAACTTTCACAAGCCAACTTAAAGTTTGTCTCGACGAACTTTTTCTAGTTATTATTATTATTCTTCTTAGAAAACTGTTGACTGCTACTCCTCCTAGAGCTTTAACTCTACAAACTCCAAACTCAGACTAGACCTTTGGACTGGTCTGAAGTTAGTTGCTATATCTTTTCTAACTGATCGGACTTACGGTTTTCCTAAAAACTACGATCAAACTCGGAAAAAACTCCCATTGACTTTACATTGCGGAATCTTCAGATTTTCAAACTCCCCAACTGTCAAAAATTCAAATGTAAATCCCTTGAAACCCTAGACTGAATCAAACTGCCATTCTATATACTATATGAGCCATTGAGACTCATTCAAACTAATAAACTCATCTATCTATGACACTTATCCATCTATCTATCTATCTACTTTAAACTAAATTAAACTTCAAACTAAATTAAACTTTAAACTTCAAACTAATTTAAACTTGAAACTTATTTAAACTTTAAACTTCAAACTTATTTAAACTTTAAACTTCAAACTAATTTAAACTTTAAACTCATAAACTCGTACACTTATAAACTCATACACTTATAAACTCATGAATTCATACACTTATGAACTCAAACTCATAAATGAATAAACTCTGAACTCTTACTCATTTAAACTTATAAACTCTAAACTCATAAATTCATACACTTATAAACTCATGAACTTATAAATGCATTAATTCATACACGTATGAACTCTCATGAATTCATACACTTATGAACTTTTAAACTCATAAATAGTTCACCATAGCAAACACCCAGAACACTCTAGCAACTGCATAGCAACCACCCAGAACACCCTAGAAACCAACTGAAATACCTTAGAACACCCTAGCAACACCATAGCAACCACCCACAATACCTTAGAACACCCTAGCAACCACATAATATACCTTAGAACACCCTAGCAACCACCCAGAACACCCTAGCAACCGCCCAAAATACCTTAGAACACCCTAGCAACCACCCAAAATGCCTTATAACACCCTAGCAACACCCTAGCAACCACCAAAAATACCTTAGAACACCCTAGCAACCACCCAGAACACCCTAGCAACCGCCCAAAATACCTTAGAACACCCTAGCAACCACCCAAAATGCCTTATAACACCCTAGCAACACCCTAGCAACCACCCAAAATACCTTAGAACACCCTAGCAACCACCCAAAATACATTAGAACACCATAGCAACACCATAGCAACCACCCAAAATACCTTAGAACACCCTAGCAACCACATAATATACCTTAGAACACCCTAGCAACCACCCAGAACACCCTAGCAACCGCCCAAAATACCTTAGAACACCCTAGCAACCACCCAAAATGCCTTATAACACCCTAGCAACACCATAGCAACCACCCACAATACCTTAGAACACCCTAGCAACCACATAATATACTTTAGAACACCCTAGCAACCACCCAGAACACCCTAGCAACCGCCCAAAATACCTTAGAACACCCTAGCAACCACCCAAAATGCCTTATAACACCCTAGCAACACCCTAGCAACCACCCAAAATACCTTAGAACACACTAGCAACCACCCAAAATACATTAGAACACCATAGCAACACCATAGCAACCACCTAAAATACCTTAGAACACCCTAGCAACACCCTAGCAACCACCAAAAATACCTTACAACACCCTAGCAACCACCCGAAATACCTCAGAACATCCTAGCAACACCCTAGCAACCACCCAAAATACCTTAGAACACCATAGCAACACCATAGCAACCACCCAAAATACCTTAGAACACCCTAACAACACCCTAGCAACCACCCAAAATGCCTTATAACACCCTAGCAACACCCTAGCAACCACCCAAAATACCTTAGAACACCCTAGCAACACCCTAGCATCCACCAAAAATACCTTAGAACACCCTAGCAACACCCTAGCAACCACCCAAAATACCTCAAAACATCCTAGCAACACCCTAGCAACCACCCAAAATACCTTAGAACACCATAGCAACACCATAGCAACCACCCAAAATACCTTAGAACACCCTAGCAACACCCTAGCAACCACCCGAAATACCTCAGAACATCCTAGCAGCACCCTAGCAACCACCCAAAATACCTTAGAACACCCTAGCAACACCATAGCAACCACCCAAAATACCTTAGAACACCCTAGCAACCACCAAAAATACCTTAGAACACCCTAGCAACCACCCGAAATACCTCAGAACATCCTAGCAACACCCTAGCAACCACCCAAAATACCTTAGAACACCCTAGCAACACCATAGCAACCACCCAAAATACCTTAGAACACCCTAGCAACACCCTAGCAACCACCAAAAATACCTTACAACACCCTAGCAACCACCCGAAATACCTCAGAACATCCTAGCAACACCCTAGCAACCACCCAAAATACCTTAGAACACCATAGCAACACCATAGCAACCACCCAAAATACCTTAGAACACCCTAACAACACCCTAGCAACCACCCAAAATGCCTTATAACACCCTAGCAACACCCTAGCAACCACCCAAAATACCTTAGAACACCCTAGCAACACCCTAGCATCCACCAAAAATACCTTAGAACACCCTAGCAACACCCTAGCAACCACCCAAAATACCTCAAAACATCCTAGCAACACCCTAGCAACCACCCAAAATACCTTAGAACACCATAGCAACACCATAGCAACCACCCAAAATACCTTAGAACACCCTAGCAACACCCTAGCAACCACCCGAAATACCTCAGAACATCCTAGCAGCACCCTAGCAACCACCCAAAATACCTTAGAACACCCTAGCAACACCATAGCAACCACCCAAAATACCTTAGAACACCCTAGCAACCACCAAAAATACCTTAGAACACCCTAGCAACCACCCGAAATACCTCAGAACATCCTAGCAACACCCTAGCAACCACCCAAAATACCTTAGAACACCCTAGCAACACCATAGCAACCACCCAAAATACCTTAGAACACCCTAGCAACCACCAAAAATACCTTAGAACACCCTAGCAACACCCTAGCAACCACCCAAAATACCTTAGAACACCATAGCAACACCATAGCAACCACCCAAAATACCTTAGAACACCCTGACAACACCCTAGCAACCACCTAAAATACCCTAGAACACCCTAGCAACCACCCAGAACACCCTAGCAACCACTCAAAATACCTTAGAAACCACCTAGCAACCCACTAGAAACACCCTTGCAACATTTAATTACTTGAAACTATACTTTAACCTTTAAACTACTTTGAACTTTAAACTATTTAAAACTTGAAACTACTTTAAACTAATTTAAACTTCAAACTACTTTAAAATTCAAACTAATTTAAACTTTAAACTACTTTAACTTTCAAACTAATTTAAACTTCAAACTACTTTAAAATTCAAACTAATTTAAACTTTAAATTAATTTAAACTATTTTAAACTTTAAACTAAGTTAAACTATAAACTACTTTAAACTAATTTAAACTTCAAACTAATTTAAACTTTAAACTAATTTAAACTTCAAACTACTTTAAACTTCTTCAAACTTTGCGGTCCAAACTTTCACAAGCCAACTTAAAGTTTGTCTCGACGAACTTTTTCTAGTTATTATTATTATTCTTCTTAGAAAACTGTTGACTGCTACTCCTCCTAGAGCTTTAACTCTACAAACTCCAAACTCAGACTAGACCTTTGGACTGGTCTGAAGTTAGTTGCTATATCTTTTCTAACTGATCGGACTTACGGTTTTCCTAAAAACTACGATCAAACTCGGAAAAAACTCCCATTGACTTTACATTGCGGAATCTTCAGATTTTCAAACTCCCCAACTGTCAAAAATTCAAATGTAAATCCCTTGAAACCCTAGACTGAATCAAACTGCCATTCTATATACTATATGAGCCATTGAGACTCATTCAAACTAATAAACTCATCTATCTATGACACTTATCCATCTATCTATCTATCTACTTTAAACTAAATTAAACTTCAAACTAAATTAAACTTTAAACTTCAAACTAATTTAAACTTCAAACTTATTTAAACTTTAAACTTTAAACTTATTTAAACTTTAAACTTCAAACTAATTTAAACTTTAAACTCATAAACTCGTACACTTATAAACTCATACACTTATAAACTCATGAATTCATACACTTATGAACTCAAACTCATAAATTAATAAACTCTGAACTCTTACTCATTTAAACTTATAAACTCTAAACTCATAAATTCATACACTTATAAACTCATGAACTTATAAATGCATTAATTCATACACGTATGAACTCTCATGAATTCATACACTTATGAACTTTTAAACTCATAAATAGTTCACCATAGCAAACACCCAGAACACTCTAGCAACTGTATAGCAACCACCCAGAACACCCTAGAAACCAACTGAAATACCTTAGAACACCCTAGCAACACCATAGCAACCACCCACAATACCTTAGAACACCCTAGCAACCACATAATATACCTTAGAACACCCTAGCAACCACCCAGAACACCCTAGCAACCGCCCAAAATACCTTAGAACACCCTAGCAACCACCCAAAATGCCTTATAACACCCTAGCAACACCCTAGCAACCACCCAAAATACCTTAGAACACCCTAGCAACCACCCAAAATACATTAGAACACCCTAGCAACACCATAGCAACCACCCAAAATACCTTGCAACACCCTAGCAACCACCAAAAATACCTTAGAACACCCTAGCAACCACCCGAAATACCTCAGAACATCCTAGCAACACCCTAGCAACCACCCAAAATACCTTAGAACACCATAGCAACACCATAGCAACCACCCAGAACACCCAAGCAACCACCCAAAATACCTTAGAACACCCTAGCAACCACCCAGAACACCCTAGCAACCACCCGAAATACCTCAGAACACCCTAGCAACACCATAGCAACCACCCAAAATACCTTAGAACACCCTAGCAACCACCAAAAATACCTTAGAACACCCTAGCAACACCCTAGCAACCACCCGAAATACCTCAGAACATCCTAGCAACACCCTAGCAACCACCCAAAATACCTTAGAACACCATAGCAACCACCCAAAATACCTTAGAACACCCTAGCAACCACCCAAAATGCCTTATAACACCCTAGCAACACCCTAGCAACCACCCAAAATACCTTAGAACACCCTAGCAACCACCCAAAATACCTTAGAACACCCTAGCAACCACCCAAAATACCTTAGAACACCCTAGCAACACCATAGCAACCACCCAAAATACCTTAGAACACCCTAGCAACCACCAAAAATACCTTAGAACACCCTAGCAACACCCTAGCAACCACCCGAAATACCTCAGAACATCCTAGCAACACCCTAGCAACCACCCAAAATACCTTAGAACACCCTAGCAACACCATAGCAACCACCCAAAATACCTTAGAACACCCTAGCAACCACCAAAAATACCTTAGAACACCCTAGCAACACCCTAGCAACCACCCAAAATACCTTAGAACACCATAGCAACACCATAGCAACCACCCAAAATACCTTAGAACACCCTGACAACACCCTAGCAACCACCTAAAATACCCTAGAACACCCTAGCAACCACCCAGAACACCCTAGCAACCACTCAAAATACCTTAGAAACCACCTAGCAACCCACTAGAAACACCCTTGCAACATTTAATTACTTGAAACTATACTTTAACCTTCAAACTACTTTGAACTTTAAACTATTTAAAACTTGAAACTACTTTAAACTAATTTAAACTTCAAACTACTTTAAAATTCAAACTTATTTAAACTTTAAACTACTTTAACTTTCAAACTAATTTAAACTTCAAACTACTTTAAAATTCAAACTAATTTAAACTTTAAATTAATTTAAACTATTTTAAACTTTAAACTAAGTTAAACTATAAACTACTTTAAACTAATTTAAACTTCAAACTAATTTAAACTTTAAACTAATTTAAACTTCAAACTACTTTAAACTTCTTCAAACTTTGCGGTCCAAACTTTCACAAGCCAACTTAAAGTTTGTCTCGACGAACTTTTTCTAGTTATTATTCTTCTTCTGCCCCCTAAAATTTCTGACTCTAACTCCTCCTAGAGCTTTAACTCCACATACTCCAAACTCGGCACGGACACTCAAACTGTTCTCACTTAGTGTGCTATATCTTTTCTAACTGATCGGACTTACGGTTTTCCTAAAAATGACGATCGAAACTCGAAAAAAACCATTTGAAAATCCCATTGACTTAACATTGCGGAATGTTCAGACTGTCAAACTCCCCAACTGTCAAAATTTCAAATCTAAATCCCTTGAAGGCCTGGACTCAAACTGCCATTCTATACACTATATGAGCCATTGAGACTCATTTAAACTAATGAACTCATCAATGACACTTCTAACTATCTAATCTTAAACTCTTAAACTCATAATAAATTAATAAACTCTAAACTTGAACTCTTAGACTCATTTAAACTTATAAACTCTAAACTCATAAATTAATCAACTCTGAACTCTTACTCATTTAAACTTAAAATCTCATGAATTTATACACTTATAAACTCATAAACATAGAAACTCATGAATTCATACACTAATGAACTCTCATGAATTCATACACTAATGAACTCTCATGAATTCATACACTAATGAACTCTCATGAATTCATACACTAATGAACTCTCATGAATTCATACACTAATGAACTCTCATGGATTCATACACTAATGAACTCTCATGAATTCATACACTAATGAACTCTCATGAATTCATACACTAATGAACTCTCATGGATTCATACACTAATGAACTCTCATGAATTCATACACTAATGAACTCTCATGGATTCATACACTAATGAACTCTCATGAATTCATACACTAATGAACTCTCATGAATTCATACACTAATGAACTCTCATGGATTCATACACTAATGAACTCTCATGAATTCATACACTAATGAACTCTCATGAATTCATACACTAATGAACTCTCATGGATTCATACACTAATGAACTCTCATGAATTCATACACTAATGAACTCTCATGGATATATACACTAATGAACTCTCATGAATTCATACACTAATGAACTCTCATGAATTCATACACTAATGAACTCTCATGAATTCATACACTAATGAACTCTCATGAATTCATACACTAATGAACTCTCATGGATTCATACTTATGAACTTTAAACTCATAAACTGAGTGTGTGTCTGAGTGAATGTATGCGTGTATATGTGTGTGTGTCTGTGAGCGAGTTAGTGTGTGTGTGCATTTGTGAGTGTATGTGCATGATTGTGTGTGTTAGTGAGCGTGTCTGTGTGTGTTTGTGTTAGTGAGCGTGTGTGTAAAGGTGAGCAAGTGTGTGTGTGTGTGTGTGTGAGTTAGTGAGCTTGTCTGTGTGTGTGTGTGTGTGTGTGTGTGGGTGTGTGTGTGTGTGTTAGAGTTAGTGAGCGTGTCTGTGAGTGTTTGTGAGTGAATAACTCATGAATTCATACACTTATGAACTCTTAAACTAAAATGAATAAACTCTGAACTCTTACTCATCTAAACTTATTAACTCTAAACTTGTACACTTATAAACACATGAATTCATACACTTATGAACTTTTAAACTCATAAATAGTTCACCATAGCAACCACCCAAAATACATTAGAACACCCTAGCAACACCTTAGCAACCACCCAAAATACCTTGGAACACCCTAGCAACACCATAGCAACCACCCAAAATACATTAGAACACCCTAGCAACACCTTAGCAACCACCCAAAATACCTTGGAACACCCTAGCAACACCATAGCAACCACCCAGAACACCCTAGCAACCGCCTAGCAACCCCCAGAACACCATAGCAACTACCCAAAATACCTCAGAACACCCTAGCAACACCATAGCAACCACCCAGAACACCCTAGCAACCGCCCAAAATACCTTAGAACACCTTAGCAACACCATAGCAACCACCCAGAACACCCTAGCAACCACCCAAAATACCTTAGAACACCCTAGCAACCACCCAGAACACCCTAGCAACCACCCAAAATACCTTAGAACACCCTAGCAACCACCCAAAATACATTAGAAAACCCTAGCAACACCATAGCAACCACCCAAAATACCTTAGAACACCCTAACAACACCCTAGCAACCACCAAAAATACCTTAGAACACCCTAGCAACACCTTAGCAACCACCCGAAATACCTCAGAACATCCTAGCAACACCCTAGCAACCACCCAAAATACCTTAGAACACCATAGCAACCACCCAGAACACCCTAGCAACCACCCAAAATACCTTAGAACACCCTAGCAACCACCCAGAACACCCTAGCAACCACCCAAAATACCTTAGAACACCCTAGCAACCACCCAAAATAACTTAAAACACCCTAGCAACCACCCAAAATACCTTAGAACACCCTAGCAACACCATAGCAACCACCCAAAATACCTTAGAACACCCTAGCAACACCCTAGCAACAACCAAAAATACCTTAGAACACCCTAGCAACACCCTAGCAACCACCCGAAATACCTCAGAACATCCTAGCAACACCCTAACAACCACCCAAAATACCTTAAAACACCCTAGCAACACCCTAGCAACCACCTAAAATACCCTAGAACACCCTAGCAACCACCCAGAACACCCTAGCAACCACTCAAAATACCTTAGAAACCACCTAGCAACCCACTAGAAACACCCTAGCATTTAATTACTTGAAACTATACTTTAACCTTTAAACTACTTTGAACTTTAAACTATTTAAAACTTTAAACTACTTTAAACTACTTTAAACTAATTTAAACTTCAAACTACTTTAAAATTCAAATTTATTTAAACTTTAAACTACTTTAACTTTCAAACTAATTTAAACTTCAAACTACTTTAAAATTCAAACTAATTTAAACTTTAAATTAATTTAAACTATTTTAAACTTTAAACTAAGTTAAACTATAAACTACTTTAAACTAATTTAAACTTCAAACTACTTTAAACTTCTTCAAACTTTGCGGTCCAAACTTTCACAAGCCAACTTAAAGTTTGTCTCGACGAACTTTTTCTAGTTATTATTATTATTCTTCTTAGAAAACTGTTGACTGCTACTCCTCCTAGAGCTTTAACTCTACAAACTCCAAACTCAGACTAGACCTTTGGACTGTTCTGAAGTTAGTTGCTATATCTTTTCTAACTGATCGGACTTACGGTTTTCCTAAAAACTACGATCAAACTCGGAAAAAACTCCCATTGACTTTACATTGCGGAATCTTCAGATTTTCAAACTCCCCAACTGTCAAAAATTCAAATGTAAATCCCTTGAAACCCTAGACTGAATCAAACTGCCATTCTATATACTATATGAGCCATTGACACTCATTCAAACTAATAAACTCATCTATCTATGACACTTATCCATCTATCTATCTATCTACTTTAAACTAAATTAAACTTCAAACTAAATTAAACTTTAAACTTCAAACTAATTTAAACTTCAAACTTATTTAAACTTTAAACTTCAAACTTATTACAACTTTAAACTTCAAACTAATTTAAACTTTAAACTCATAAACTCGTACACTTATAAACTCATACACTTATAAACTCATGAATTCATACACTTATGAACTCAAACTCATAAATTAATAAACTCTGAACTCTTACTCATTTAAACTTATAAACTCATAAATTTATACACTTATAAACTCATGAACTTATAAATGCATTAATTCATACACGTATGAACTCTCATGAATTCATACACTTATGAACTTTTAAACTCATAAATAGTTCACCATAGCAAACACCCAGAACACTCTAGCAACTGCATAGCAACCACCCAGAACACCCTAGAAACCAACTGAAATACCTTAGAACACCCTAGCAACACCATAGCAACCACCCACAATACCTTAGAACACCCTAGCAACCACCCAGAACACCCTAGCAACCGCCCAAAATACCTTAGAACACCCTAGCAACCACCCAAAATGCCTTATAACACCCTAGCAACACCCTAGCAACCACCCAAAATACCTTAGAACACCCTAGCAACCACCCAAAATACATTAGAACACCCTAGCAACACCATAGCAACCACCCAAAATACCTTAGAACACCCTAGCAACACCCTAGCAACCACCCGAAATACCTCAGAACATCCTAGCAACACCCTAGCAACCACCCAAAATACCTTAGAACACCATAGCAACACCATAGCAACCACCCAGAACACCCTAGCAACCACCCAAAATACCTTAGAACACCCTAGCAACCACCCAGAACACCCTAGCAACCACCCAAAATACCTTAGAACACCCTAGCAACACCATAGCAACCACCCAAAATACCTTAGAACACCCTAGCAACACCCTAGCAACGACCAAAAATACCTTAGAACACCCTAGCAACACCCTAGCAACCACCCGAAATACCTCAGAACATCCTAGCAACACCCTAGCAACCACCCAAAATACCTTAGAACACCATAGCAACACCATAGCAACCACCCAAAATACCTAAGAACACCCTAACAACACCCTAGCAACCACCCTAAATACCTTAAAACACCCTAGCAACACCATAGCAACCACCTAAAATACCCTAGAACACCCTAGCAACCACCCAGAACACCCTAGCAACCACTCAAAATACCTTAGAACACCCTAGCAACCACCCAGAACACCCTAGCAACCACCCAAAATACCTTAGAACACCCTAGCAACCACCCAAAATAACTTAAAACACCCTAGCAACCACCCAAAATACCTTAGAACACCCTAGCAACACCATAGCAACCACCCAAAATACCTTAGAACACCCTAGCAACATCCTAGCAACCACCAAAAATACCTTAGAACACCCTAGCAACACCCTAGCAACCAACCGAAATACCTCAGAACATCCTAGCAACACCCTAGCAACCACCCAAAATACCTTAGAACACCATAGCAACACCATAGCAACCACCCAAAATACCTAAGAACACCCTAACAACACCCTAGCAACCACCCAAAATACCTTAAAACACCCTAGCAACACCATAGCAACCACCTAAAATACCCTAGAACACCCTAGCAACCACTCAAAATACCTTAGAAACCACCTAGCAACCCACTAGAAACACCCTAGCAACATTTAATTACTTGAAACTATACTTTAACCTTTAAACTACTTTGAACTTTAAACTATTTAAAACTTTAAACTACTTTAAACTACTTTAAACTAATTTAAACTTCAAACTACTTTAAAATTCAAACTTATTTAAACTTTAAACTACTTTAACTTTCAAACTAATTTAAACTTCAAACTAAGTGAAACTTCTTCAAACTTTGCGGTCCAAACTTTCACAAGCCAACTTAAAGTTTGTCTCGACGAACTTTTTCTAGTTATTATTATTCTTCTTACTCAAATTTACAACTCTAACTCCTCCTAGAGCTTTAACTCCACATACTCCAAACTCGGCACAGACACTCAAACTGTTCTGACTCGGTGTGCTATATCTTTTCTAACTGATCGGACTTACAGATTTCTTAAAAATTAATATTAAACATCATAAAATTCCCATAGACTTTCATTGCAGCATGTTCAAAATGAGCCAAGGCTACGGTGGCCCAGTAGTGCACAACATAAAAACTCAAATCTAAACTCCCTGAAGCCCTAGACTCAGTTAAACTACCATTCAATGTACTAATATCTATCTATCTATCTATCTATCTATCTATCTATCTATCTATCTATCTATCTATCTATCTATCTATCTATCTATCTATCTATCTATCTATCTATCTAATCTATCTATCTTTCTAACTAATCTATCTATCTATCTATCGATCTTTCTTTCTAACTAATCTATTTATCTTTCTAACTAATCTATCTATCTATCTATCTCTATCTATCTATCTATCTATCTCTATCTATCTATCTATCTATCTATCTATCTATCTATCTATCTTTCTAAATAATCTATCTATCTATCTATCTATCTCTATCTATCTATCTTTTTAAATAATCTATCTATCTTTCTAACTAATCTATCTATCTTTCTAACTAATCTATCTATCTATTGATCTTTCTTTCTAACTAATCTATTTATCTTTCTAACTAATCTATCTATCTATCTATCTATCTATCTATCTATCTATCTATCTATCTATCTATCTATCTATCTATCTCTATCTATCTATCTATCTTTCTAACTAATCTTTCTTTCTTTCTTTCTTTCTTTCTTTCTAACTAATCCATCCTTCTTTCTTTCTTACTGATCTATCTTTCTTTCTGTCTTTCTAACTAATCTTTCTTTATTTCTTTCTAACTAATCTTTTCTTTTTTTCTAACTAATCTTTCTTTCTTTCTTTCTTTCTAATTTTCTTTCTTTCTTTATAATTAATCTTTCTTTCTTTTTACCTAATCTTTCTTTCTTTTTCTTTCTTTCTTTCCAACTAATCTCTTTCTTTCTTTCTTTCTTTCTTACTGATCTATCTTTCTTTCTATCTTATCTTTCTTTCTGTCTTTCTAACTAATCTTTCTTTATTTCTTTCTAACTGATCTTTTCTTTCTTTCTAAATAATCATTCTTTCTTTCTTTCTTTCTAACTAATCCATCATTTTTTCTTTCTGACTAATCCATCTTTCTTTCTTTCTAACTAATCTTTCTTTCATTCTTTCTAACTAATCTTTCTTTCTTTCTAAGTAATCCATCTTTCTTTCTTTCTAACTAATCTATCTTTCTTTCTTTTTAACTAATCTATCTATCTATCTTTCTTTCTAACTAATCTATCTATATTTCTTTTTAACTAATCTATCTATCTTTCTTTCTTTTTAACGAATCTATCTATCTTTCTTTCTTTCTAACTAATCTTTCTTTCTAACTAATCTTTCTTTCTTTCTTTCTTTCTTTCTTTCTTACTGATCTATCTTTCTAACTAACTAATCTTTCTTTCTTTCTACCTAATCTTTCTTTCTTTCTAACTAATCTTTCTTTCTTTCTAACTAATCTTTCTTTCTTACTGATCTATCTTTCTTTCTAACTAATCCTTCTTTCTTTCTTTCTTTCTAACTAATCTTTCTTTCTTTCTTTCTTTCTTTCGTTCTTTCTAACTAATCTTTCTTCTCTCTTTCTTCTTTCTTTCTTTCTTTCTTTCTTCTCTCTTTGTTCTTTCTTTCTTTGTTTCTTTCTTTCTTTCTAACTAATCTTTCTTCTTTCTTTCTTTCTTTCTTTCTTTCTTTCTTTCTTTCTTTCTTTCTTTCTTTCTTTCTTTCTAACTAATCTTCTTTCTTTCTTTCTTTCTTTCTTTCTTTCTTTCTTTCTTTCTAACTAATCTTTCTTTCTTCCTAATATTTCTTTCTTTTTTCTTTCTTTCTTTCTTTCTTTCTTTCTTTCTTTCTTTCTTTCTTTCTTTCTTTCTTTCTTTCTTTCTTTCTTTCTTTCTTTCTTTCTTTCTAACTAATCTTTCTTCTTTCTTTCTTTCTTCCTAATATTTCTTTCTTTCTTTCTTTCTAACTAATCTTTCTTTCTTTCTTTCTAACTAATCTTTCTTCTTTCTTTCTTTCTTCCTTATAATTTTTTCTTTCTTTCTTTTTAACTAATCTTTCTTTCTTTCTTTCTTTCTTTCTAACTAATCTTCTTTCTTTCTAACTAATCTTTCTTTCTTTCTTTCTAACTAATCTTTCTTTCTTTCTTTCTTTCTTTCTAACTAATCTTCTTTCTTTCTTTCTTACTTTCTAACTAATCTTTCTTACTTTCTAACTTATCTTTCTTTCTTTCTTTCTAACTAATCTTTCTTCTTTCTTTCTTTCTTTCTTTCTCTCTTTCTAACTAATCTTTCTTCTTTCTTTCTTTCTTTCTAACTAATCTTTCTTTCTTTCTAACTAATCTTTCTTCTTTCTTTCTTTCTTTCTAACTAATCTTTCTTTCTTTCTAATTAATCTTTCTTCTTTCTTTCTTTCTTTCTAACTAATCTTTCTTCTTTCTTTCTTTCTTTCTTTCTTACTTTCTAACTAATCTTTCTTTCTTTCTTTCTTTCTAACTAATCTTTCTTCTTTCTTTCTTTCTAACTAATCTTTCTAACTAATCTTTCTTCTTTCTTTCTTTCTTTCTTTCTTTCTTTCTTTCTTTCTTTCTTTCTTTCTTTCTTTCATTCTTTCTAACTAATCTTTCTTTCTTTCTAACTAATCTTTCTTCTTTCTTTCTTTCTTCCTTTCTAACAAATCTTTCTTTCTTTCTAACTAATCTTTCTTCTTTCTTTCTTTCTTTCTAACTAATCTTTCTTTCTTTCTAACTAATCTTTCTTTCTTTCTTTCTTTCTTTCTAACTAATCTTTCTTTCTTTCTAACTAATCTTTCTTCTTTCTTTCTTTCTAACTAATCTTTCTTTCTTTCTTTCTTTCTTTCTTTCTTTATAACTAATCTTTCTTTCTTTCTAACTAATCTTTCTTTCTTTCTAACTAATCTTTCTTTCTTTATAACTAATCTTTCTTTCTTTATAACTAATCTTTCTTCTTTCTTTCTTTCTTTCTTTCTTTCTTTCTAACTAATCTTTCTTCTTTCTTTCTTTCTTTCTTTCTTTCTTTCTTTCTTTCTTACTTTCTAACTAATCTTTCTTTCTTTCTTTCTAACTAATCTTTCTTCTTTCTTTCTTTCTTTCTCTCTTTCTAACTAATCTTTCTTCTTTCTTTCTTTCTTTCTTTCTTTCTAACTAATCTTTCTTCTTTCTAACTAATCTTTCTTCTTTCTTTCTTTCTTTCTAACTAATCTTTCTTTCTTTCTAACTAATCTTTCTTCTTTCTTTCTTTCTTTCTTTCTTTCTTTCTTTCTTTCTAACTAATCTTTCTTCTTTCTTTCTTTCTAGCTAATCTTTCTTCTTTCTTTCTTTCTTTCTTTCTTTCTTTCTTTCTTTCTTTCTTTCTTTCTTTCTAACTAATCTTTCTTCTTTCTTTCTTTCTTTCTTTCTTTCTTTCTTTCTTTCTTTCTTTCTTTCTTTCTTTCTTTCTTTCTTTCTAACTAATCTTTCTCCTTTCTTTCTTTCTTTCTAACTAATCTTTCTTCTTTCTTTCTTTCTTTCTTTCTAACTAATCGTTCTTCTTTCTTTCTTTCTAACTAATCTTTTTTTCAATTCTTTCTAACTAATCTTTCTTCTTTCTTTCTTTCTTTCTTTCTTTTTTCTTTCTAACTAATCTTTCTTTCTTTCTTTTTTCTTTCTAACTAATCTTTCTTCTTTCTTTTTTCTTTCTTTCTTTTTAACTAATCGTTCTTTATCTCTTTTTAAACTAATCTTTCTTTCTCTTTCTTTCTTTCTAACTAATCTTTCTTTCTTTCTTACTGATCTATCTTTCTTTCTAACTAACTAATCTTTCTTTCTAACTGATCATCCTTTCTTTCTTTCTTTCTTTCTTTCTTTCTAACTAATTTTCTTTCTTTCTTTCTAACTAATCTTTCTTTCTTTCTAACTAATCTTTCTTTCTTTCTTTCCAACTAATCTATCTTTCTTTTTTCTTTCTAACTAATCTTTCTTTCTTTCTTTCTAACTAATCTTTCTTTTTTTCTTTCTAACTAATTATCTTTCTTTCTTTCTTTATAATTAATCTATCTTTCTTTTTTCTTTCTTTCTTTCCAACTAATGTCTTTCTTTCTTTCTTTCTTTCTTTCTTACTGATCTATCTTTCTTTCTATCTTATCTTTATTTTTTTCTAACTAATCTTTCTTTCTTTCTTTTTGCATAATCTTTCTTTCTTTTTACCTAATCTTTCTTTCTTTTTACCTAATCTTTCTTTCTTTCTTTTTTCTTTCTTTCTTTCCAACTAATCTTTCTTTCTTCTTTCTTACTGATCTATCTTTCTTTCTATCTTATCTTTCTTTCTGTCTTTCTAACTAATCTTTCTTTATTTCTTTCTAACTAATCTTTTCTTTCTTTCTAACTAATCTTTCTTTCATTCTTTCTAACTAATCCATCCTTCTTTCTTTCTGACTAATCAATCTTTCTTTCTTTCTAACTAATCTTTCTTTCTTTCTTTCTAACTAATCTTTCTTTCATTCTTTCTAACTAATCTTTCTTCTTTCTTTCTAACTAAACTTTCTTCTTTTTTTCTAACTAATCCATCTATCAAACTTCAAACTATTTTAAACTTCTTCAAACTCTCTGGTCTGGCTTTTTCAAGCCAACTTAAAGTTTGTCTCATCAAACTTTTTTCTAGTTAAGTTGGCTTGGAGAGCCAACTTACTGAAATCCTATTTAAACTTATTATTATTATTAAGTTGGCTTGTGAGAGCCAACTTACTGAAATCCTATTTAAACTTATTATTATTATTATTATTATTATTCTTCTGCCCCCTAAAATTTCTGACTCTAACTCCTCCTAGAGCTTTAACTCCACATACTCCAAACTCGGCACGGACACTCAAACTGTTCTCACTTAGTGTGCTATATCTTTTCTAACTGATCGGACTTACGGTTTTCCTAAAAATGACGATCAAAACTCGAAAAAAACCATTTGAAAATCCCATTGACTTAACATTGCGGAATGTTCAGACTGTCAAACTCCCCAACTGTCAAAATTTCAAATCTAAATCCCTTGAAGCCCTGGACTCAAACTGCCATTCTATACACTATATGAGCCATTGAGACTCATTTAAACTAATGAACTCATCAATGACACTTCTAACTATCTAATCTTAAACTCTTAAACTCATAATAAATTAATAAACTCTAAACTTGAACTCTTAGACTCATTTAAACTTATAAACTCTAAACTCATAAACTCTAAATTCATAAACCCATACTCTTATAAACTCTCATAAACTATTAAACTCATAAGTTAATAAACTCTGGACACTTACTCATTTAAACTTATAAACTCTAAACTCATAAATTAATCAACTCTGAACTCTTACTCATTTAAACTTAAAATCTCATGAATTTATACACTTATAAACTCATAAACATAGAAACTCATGAATTCATACACTAATGAACTCTCATGAATTCATACACTAATGAACTCTCATGAATTCATACACTAATGAACTCTCATGAATTCATACACTAATGAACTCTCATGAATTCATACACTAATGAACTCTCATGAATTCATACACTAATGAACTCTCATGGATTCATACACTAATGAACTCTCATGAATTCATACACTAATGAACTCTCATGGATTCATACACTAATGAACTCTCATGAATTCATACACTAATGAACTCTCATGAATTCATACACTAATGAACTCTCATGGATTCATACACTAATGAACTCTCATAGATTCATACACTAATGAACTCTCATGGATTCATACACTAATGAACTCTCATGGATTCATACACTAATGAACCCCTAGACTGAATCAAACTGCCATTCTATATACTATATGAGCCATTGAGACTCATTCAAACTAATAAACTCATCTATCTATGACACTCATCCATCTATATATCTATCTATCTACTTTAAACTAAATTAAACTTCAAACTAAATTAAACTTTAAACTTCAAACTAATTTAAACTTCAAACTTATTTAAACTTTAAACTTCAAACTTATTTAAACTTTAAACTTCAAACTAATTTAAACTTTAAACTCATAAACTCGTACACTTATAAACTCATACACTTATAAACTCATGAATTCATACACTTATGAACTCAAACTCATAAATTAATAAACTCTGAACTCTTACTCATTTAAACTTATAAACTCCAAACTCATAAATTCATACACTTATAAACTCATGAACTTATAAATGCATTAATTCATACACGTATGAACTCTCATGAATTCATACACTTATGAACTTTTAAACTCATAAATAGTTCACCATAGCAAACACCCAGAACACTCTAGCAACTGCATAGCAACCACCCAGAACAGCCTAGAAACCAACTGAAATACCTTAGAACACCCTAGCAACACCATAGCAACCACCCACAATACCTTAGAACACCCTAGCAACCACATATTATACCTTAGAACACCCTAGCAACCACCCAGAACACCCTAGCAACCGCCCAAAATACCTTAGAACACCCTAGCAACCACCCAAAATGCCTTATAACACCCTAGCAACACCCTAGCAACCACCCAAAATACCTTAGAACACCCTAGCAACCACCCAAAATACATTAGAACACCATAGCAACACCATAGCAACCACCCAAAATACCTTAGAACACCCTAGCAACACCCTAGCAACCACCAAAAATACCTTAGAACACCCTAGCAACACCCTAGCAACCACCCGAAATACCTCAGAACATCCTAGCAACACCCTAGCAACCACCCAAAATACCTTAGAACACCCTAGCAACCACCCAAAATACATTAGAACACCCTAGCAACACCATAGCAACCACCCGAAATACCTCAGAACATCCTAGCAACACCCTAGCAACCACCCAAAATACCTTAGAACACCATAGCAACCACTCAGAACACCCTAGCAACCACCCAAAATACCTTAGAACACCCTAGCAACCACCCATAACACCCTAGCAACCACCCAAAATACCTCAGAACACCATAGCAACACCATAGCAACAACCCAAAATACCTTAGAACACCCTAACAACACCCTAGCAACCACCCAAAATACCTTAAAACACCCTAGCAACACCATAGCAACCACCTAAAATACCCTAGAACACCCTAGCAACCACCCAGAACACCCTAGCAACCACTCAAAATACCTTAGAAACCACCTAGCAACCCACTAGAAACACCCTAGCAACATTTAATTACTTGAAACTATACTTTAACCTTTAAACTACTTTGAACTTTAAACTATTTAAAACTTTAAACTACTTTAAACTACTTTAAACTAATTTAAACTTCAAACTAATTTAAACTTTAAATTAATTTAAACTATTTTAAACTTTAAACTAAGTTAAACTATAAACTACTTTAAACTAATTTAAACTTCAAACTAATTTAAACTTTAAACTAATTTAAACTTCAAACTACTTTAAACTTCTTCAAACTTTGCGGTCCAAACTTTCACAAGCCAACTTAAAGTTTGTCTCGACGAACTTTTTCTAGTTATTATTATTCTTCTTACTCAAATTTACAACTCTAACTCCTCCTAGAGCTTTAACTCCACATACTCCAAACTCGGCACGGACACTCAAACTGTTCTGACTCGGTGTGCTATATCTTTTCTAACTGATCGGACTTACAGTTTTCTTAAAAATTAATATTAAATATCATAATTTTCCCATAGACTTTCATTGCAGCATGTTCAAATTGAGCCAAGACTACGGTGGCCCAGTAGTGCACAACATAAAAACTCAAATCTAAACTCCCTGAAGCCCTAGACTCAATTAAACTACCATTCAATGTACTAATATCTATCTATCTATCTATCTATCTATCTATCTATCTATCTATCTATCTATCTATCTATCTATCTATCTATCTATCTATCTATCTATCTTTCTAAATAATCTATCTATCTAACTAATCTATCAATCTTTCTAACTAATCTATCTATCTATTGATCTTTTTTTCTAACTAATCTATTTATCTTTCTAACTAATCTATCTATCTATCTATCTATCTATCTTTCTAAATAATCTATCTATCTATCTTTCTAACTAATCTATCTATCTATCTTTCTAACTAATATATCTATCTATCTATCTTTCTATCTATCTATCTATCTATCTATCTATCTTTATTTCTTTCTAACTAATCTTTTCTTTCTTTCTAACTAATCTTTCTTTCTTTCTTTCTTTCTTTCTTTCTTTCTTTCTTTCTTTCTTTCTTTCTTTCTTTCTTTCTTTCTTTCTTTCTTTCCTTCTAACTAATCCATCCTTCTTTCTTTCTTAGTGATCTATCTTTCTTTCTGTCTTTCTAACTAATCTTTCTTTATTTCTTTCTAACTAATCTTTTCTTTTTTTTCTAACTAATCTTTCTTTCTTTCTTTCTAATTATCTTTCTTTCTTTTTACCTAATCTTTCTTTCTTTTTCTTTCTTTCCAACTAATCTCTTTCTTTCTTTCTTTCTTTCTTTCTTTCTTTCTTTCTTTCTTACTGATCTATCTTTCTTTCTATCTTATCTTTCTTTCTGTCTTTCTAACTAATCTTTCTTTATTTCTTTCTAACTGATCTTTTCTTTCTTTCTAACTAATCTTTCTTTCTTTCTTTCTTTCTTTCTTTCTTTCTTTCTTTCTTTCTTTCTTTCTTTCTTTCTTTCTAACTAATCCATCATTCTTTCTTTCTGACTAATCCATCTTTCTTTCTTTCTAACTAATCTTTCTTTCATTCTTTCTAACTAATCTTTCTTTCTTTCTAACTAATCTATCTTTCTTTCTTTTTAACTAATCTATCTATCTTTCTTTCTAACTAATCTATCTATCTTTCTTTTTAACTAATCTATCTATCTTTCTTTCTTTTTAACTAATCTATCTATCTTTCCTTCTTTCTAACTAATCTTTCTTTCTAACGAATCTTTCTTTCTAACGAATCTTTCTTTCTTTCTTTCTTTCTTTCTTTCTTACTGATCTATCTTTCTAACTAACTAATCTTTCTTTCTTTCTAACTAATCTTTCTTTCTTTCTAACTAATCTTTCTTTCTTTCTAACTAATCTTTCTTTCTTTTGTAACTAATCTTTCTTTCTTTCTAACTAATCTTTCTTTCTAACTAACTAATCTTTTTCTAACTGATGATCTTTTCTTTCTTTCTTTCTTTCTAACTAATCTTCTTCTTCTTTCATTCTTTCTAACTAATCTTTCTTTCTTTCTAAGTAATCCATCTTTCTTTCTTTCTAACTAGTCTTTCTTTCTTTCTTTTTATTTTTAACTAATCTTTCTTTCTTTCATTCTTTCTAACTAATCTTTCTTTCTTTCTAACTAGTCTTTCTTTCTTTCTTTTTAACTAATCTATCTATCTTTCTTTCTTTTTAACTAATCTATGTATCTTTCTTTCTAACTAATCTATCTATCTTTCTTTCTTTTTAACTAATCTATCTATCTATCTTTCTTTTTAACTAATCTATCTATCTATCTATCTATCTATCTATCTATCTATCTATCTATCTTTCTTTCTAACTAATCCTTCTTTCTTTCTTTCTAACTAATCTTTCTTTCTTTCTTTCTTTCTTTCTTTCTTTCTTTCTTTCTTTCTTTCTTTCTTTCTTTCTTTCTTTCTTTCTTTCTAACTAATCTTTCTTCTCTCTTTCTTCTTTCTTTCTTTCTTTCTTTCTTTTCTAACTAATCTTTCTTCTTTCTTTCTTTCTAACTAATCTTCTTTCTTTCTTTCTTTCTTTCTTTCTTTCTTTCTTTCTTTCTTTCTTTCTTTCTTTCTTTCTTCCTAACTAATCTTTCTTTCTTTCTAACTAATCTTTCTTTCTTCCTAATATTTCTTTCTTTCTTTCTTTCTTTCTTTCTTTCTTTCTTTCTTTCTTTCTTTCTTTCTTTCTTTCTTTCTAATCTTTCTTCTTTCTTTCTTTCTTCCTAATATTTCTTTCTTTTTTCTTTCTTTCTTTCTTTCTAACTAATCTTTCTTTCTTTCTTTCTTTCTAACTAATATTCTTTCTTTCTTTCTTTCTTTCTTTCTTTCTTTCTAACTAATCTTCTTTCTTTCTTTCTTTCTTACTTTCTAACTAATCTTTCTTCTTTCTTTCTTTCTTTCTTTCTTTCTTTCTTTCTTTCTTTCTTTCTTTCTTTCTAACTAATCTTTCTTTCTTTCTTTCTTTCTTTCTTTCTAACTAATCTTTCTTCTTTCTTTCTTTCTTTCTTTCTTTCTCTCTAACTAATCTTTCTTCTTTCTTTCTTTCTTTCTTCCTTTCTTTCTTTCTTTCTTTCTTTGTAACTAATCTTTCTTTCTTTCTAACTAATCTTTCTTCTTTTTTTCTTTCTTTCTAACTAATCTTTCTTTCTTTCTAACTACTCTTTCTTTCTTTCTTTCTAACTAATCTTTCTTCTTTCTTTCTTTCTTTCTTTCTTTCTTTCTTTCTTTCTTTCTTTCTTACTTTCTAACTAATCTTTCTTTCTTTCTTTCTTTCTAACTAATCTTTCTTCTTTCTTTCTTTCTTTCTTTCTTTCTAACTAATCTTTCTTCTTTCTTTCTTTCTTTCTTTCTTTCTTTCTTTCTTTCTTTCTTTCTTTCTTTCTTTCTTTCTTTCTAATCTTTCTTCTTTCTTTCTTTCTTCCTAATATTTCTTTCTTTTTTCTTTCTTTCTTTCTTTCTAACTAATCTTTCTTTCTTTCTTTCTTTCTAACTAATATTCTTTCTTTCTTTCTTTCTTTCTTTCTAACTAATCTTCTTTCTTTCTTTCTTTCTTACTTTCTAACTAATCTTTCTTCTTTCTTTCTTTCTTTCTTCCTTTCTTTCTTTCTTTCTTTGTAACTAATCTTTCTTTCTTTCTAACTAATCTTTCTTCTTTTTTTCTTTCTTTCTAACTAATATTTCTTTCTTTCTAACTACTCTTTCTTTCTTTCTTTCTTTCTAACTAATCTTTCTTCTTTCTTTCTTTCTTTCTTTCTTTCTTTCTTTCTTTCTTTCTTTCTTTCTTACTTTCTAACTAATATTTCTTTCTTTCTTTCTTTCTAACTAATCTTTCTTCTTTCTTTCTTTCTTTCTAACTAATCTTTCTTCTTTCTTTCTTTCTTTCTTTCTTTCTTTCTTTCTTTCTTTCTTTCTTTCTTTCTTTCTTTCTTTCTTTTTTTCTTTCTTTCTTTCTAACTAATCTTTCTTTCTTTCTAAGTAATCCATCTTTCTTTCTTTCTTTCTAACTAGTCTTTCTTTCTTTCTTTTTAACTAATCTATCTATCTTTCTTTCTTTTTAACTAATCTATATATCTTTCTTTCTAACTAATCTATCTATCTTTCTTTCTTTTTAACTAATCTATCTATCTTTCTTTCTTTTTAACTAATCTATCTATCTTTCTTTTTAACTAATCTATCTATCTATCTTTCTTTCTAACTAATCTTTCTTCTCTCTTTCTTCTTTCTTTCTTTTTCTTTCTTTCTTTCTTTCTTCTCTCTTTCTTCTTTCTTTCTTTCTTTCTTTCTTTCTTTCTTTCTTTCTTTCTTTCTTTCTAACTAATCTTTCTTCTTTCTTTCTTTCTAACTAATCTTCTTTCTTTCTTTCTTTCTTTCTTTCTAACTAATCTTTCTTTCTTCCTAATATTTATTTATTTTTTCTTTCTTTCTTTCTTTCTTTCTTTCTTTCTTTCTTTCTTTCTTTCTTTCTTTCTTTCTTTCTTTCTTTCTTTCTTTCTTTCTTTCTTTCTTTCTAACTAATCTTTCTTCTTTCTTTCTTTCTTCCTAATATTTCTTTCTTTTTTCTTTCTTTCTTTCTAACCAATCTTTCTTTCTTTCTTTCTTTCTTTCTAACTAATCTTCTTTCTTTCTTTCTTTCTTTCTTTCTTTCTTTCTTTCTTACTTTCTAACTAATCTTTCTTCTTTCTTTCTTTCTTTCTTTCTTTCTTTCTTTCTTTCTTACTTTCTAACTAATCTTTCTTTCTTTCTTTCTTTCTAACTAATCTTCTTTCTTTCTTTCTTTCTTACTTTCTAACTAATCTTTCTTCTTTCTTTCTTTCTTTCTTTCTTTCTTTCTTTCTTTCTTTCTTACTTTCTAACTAATCTTTCTTCTTTCTTTCTTTCTTTCTTTCTTTCTTTCTTTCTTTCTAACTAATCTTTCTTTCTTTCTTTCTTTCTTTCTTTCTTTCTTTCTAACTAATCTTTCTTCTTTCTTTCTTTCTTTCTTTCTCTCTAACTAATCTTTCTTCTTTCTTTCTTTCTTTCTTCCTTTCTTTCTTTCTTTCTTTGTAACTAATCTTTCTTTCTTTCTAACTAATCTTTCTTCTTTTTTTCTTTCTTTCTAACTAATCTTTCTTTCTTTCTAACTACTCTTTCTTTCTTTCTTTCTAACTAATCTTTCTTCTTTCTTTCTTTCTTTCTTTCTTTCTTTCTTTCTTTCTTTCTTTCTTTCTTTCTTTCTTTCTTACTTTCTAACTAATCTTTCTTTCTTTCTTTCTTTCTAACTAATCTTTCTTCTTTCTTTCTTTCTTTCTTTCTTTCTAACTAATCTTTCTTCTTTCTTTCTTTCTTTCTTTCTTTCTTTCTTTCTTTCTTTCTTTCTTTCTTTCTTTCTTTCTAATCTTTCTTCTTTCTTTCTTTCTTCCTAATATTTCTTTCTTTTTTCTTTCTTTCTTTCTTTCTAACTAATCTTTCTTTCTTTCTTTCTTTCTAACTAATATTCTTTCTTTCTTTCTTTCTTTCTTTCTTTCTAACTAATCTTCTTTCTTTCTTTCTTTCTTACTTTCTAACTAATCTTTCTTCTTTCTTTCTTTCTTTCTTCCTTTCTTTCTTTCTTTCTTTGTAACTAATCTTTCTTTCTTTCTAACTAATCTTTCTTCTTTTTTTCTTTCTTTCTAACTAATATTTCTTTCTTTCTAACTACTCTTTCTTTCTTTCTTTCTTTCTAACTAATCTTTCTTCTTTCTTTCTTTCTTTCTTTCTTTCTTTCTTTCTTTCTTTCTTTCTTTCTTTCTTACTTTCTAACTAATATTTCTTTCTTTCTTTCTTTCTAACTAATCTTTCTTCTTTCTTTCTTTCTTTCTAACTAATCTTTCTTCTTTCTTTCTTTCTTTCTTTCTTTCTTTCTTTCTTTCTTTCTTTCTTTCTTTCTTTCTTTTTTTCTTTCTTTCTTTCTAACTAATCTTTCTTTCTTTCTAAGTAATCCATCTTTCTTTCTTTCTTTCTAACTAGTCTTTCTTTCTTTCTTTTTAACTAATCTATCTATCTTTCTTTCTTTTTAACTAATCTATATATCTTTCTTTCTAACTAATCTATCTATCTTTCTTTCTTTTTAACTAATCTATCTATCTTTCTTTCTTTTTAACTAATCTATCTATCTTTCTTTTTAACTAATCTATCTATCTATCTTTCTTTCTAACTAATCTTTCTTCTCTCTTTCTTCTTTCTTTCTTTTTCTTTCTTTCTTTCTTTCTTCTCTCTTTCTTCTTTCTTTCTTTCTTTCTTTCTTTCTTTCTTTCTTTCTTTCTTTCTAACTAATCTTTCTTCTTTCTTTCTTTCTAACTAATCTTCTTTCTTTCTTTCTTTCTTTCTTTCTTTCTAACTAATCTTTCTTTCTTCCTAATATTTATTTATTTTTTCTTTCTTTCTTTCTTTCTTTCTTTCTTTCTTTCTTTCTTTCTTTCTTTCTTTCTTTCTAACTAATCTTTCTTCTTTCTTTCTTTCTTCCTAATATTTCTTTCTTTTTTCTTTCTTTCTTTCTAACCAATCTTTCTTTCTTTCTTTCTTTCTTTCTAACTAATCTTCTTTCTTTCTTTCTTTCTTTCTTTCTTTCTTACTTTCTAACTAATCTTTCTTCTTTCTTTCTTTCTTTCTTTCTTTCTTTCTTTCTTACTTTCTAACTAATCTTTCTTTCTTTCTTTCTTTCTTTCTAACTAATCTTCTTTCTTTCTTTCTTTCTTACTTTCTAACTAATCTTTCTTCTTTCTTTCTTTCTTTCTTTCTTTCTTTCTTTCTTTCTTTCTTTCTTTCTTTCTTTCTTTCTAACTAATCTTTCTTTCTTTCTTTCTAACTAGTGTTTCTTTCTTTCTTTTTAACTAATCTATCTATCTTTCTTTCTTTTTAACTAATCTATATATCTTTCTTTCTAACTAATCTATCTATCTTTCTTTCTTTTTAACTAATCTATCTATCTTTCTTTCTTTTTAACTAATCTATCTATCTATCTTTCTTTTTAACTAATCTATCTATCTATCTATCTATCTTTCTTTCTAACTAATCTTTCTTCTCTCTTTCTTCTTTCTTTCTTTCTTTCTTTCTTTCTTTCTTTCTTTCTTCTCTCTTTCTTCTTTCTTTCTTTCTTTCTTTTCTTTCTAACTAATCTTTCTTCTTTCTTTCTTTCTTTCTAACTAATCTTCTTTCTTTCTTTCTTTCTTTCTTTCTTTCTTTCTAACTAATCTTTCTTTCTTTCTTTCTTTCTTTCTTTCTAACTAATCTTTCTTTCTTCCTAATATTTATTTCTTTTTTCTTTCTTTCTTTCTTTCTTTCTTTCTTTCTTTCTTTCTTTCTAACTAATCTTTCTTCTTTCTTTCTTTCTTCCTAATATTTCTTTCTTTTTTCTTTCTTTCTTTCTAACTAATCTTTCTTTCTTTCTTTCTTTCTTTCTTTCTTTCTTTCTAACTAA